>VWPU01011420.1:0-101965 GCA_013398955.1 Callaeas wilsoni | reverse complement strand
GAGGCGCCGGGCCCCCGCGGGGCTTCGCCGCCGGTCCTTCCCCGCTGCGGTGAGCCCTGCGCGGGCAGGTGCGGCGGGCGAGGCCGCTGCCCCGCGGCGGGCCGGCGCACGGAGGCTTCGTCAATGGAAGTATGTTACCAGCTGCCCGTGCTGCCGCTGGACAGGCCGGTGCCGCAGCACGTCCTCAGCCGCAGAGGGGCCATCAGCTTCAGCTCCAGCTCCGCGCTCTTCGGCTGCCCCAACCCCCGGCAGCTCTCTCAGGTAGGCACTGCCGCCGGGCCCGCCGCCCTTGTCCGCCTGCCCCCGAATACCAGCGGCGGTGGCGAGAAAATACAGAATTTAATATTTTTATCACTAGTTATTGCTGAGGTTATCTATTTAGCATCGCTTGCGATGCGAGCGGTGAACTCCTTGGGGTTTATTTCCACAGCCGGTGGGTTATTTGTTTCTCCTGTAATTTTTAAGCTAGGGCTCTTTTTTAGCTCTTTTATTGGCTTGGGCTTTCTTTGAAGGGTCCAAATTTCCTATGGGATTGCCAAAAGCTGCAGCGACTTTACTGAAATGGTGAACATGCACTGCAGTGTTTTATTTGGGATGCTCTGCTTTTTCTCCCTCCAACTATTGAGACTTGGCAATCTGTCTAGAAAGAGACAAAGATCCTTGGCTTTTTCATTTCAACGGTATTGTTCCCAACCCATATTACATCAGTCACAATGTGAACTGTACTGTATTTTGTTTCATCTGATCGCGTTGGAAATACTGTGAAAAAGGTCGTTATAACTACCGGGACAAAAGGCAGGTTTTTCTTGTGAACACTGCCCTAAATTTCTGGATGTGCGTTAGTATGGTTTCCCAGCACCCAGTGATAAAATTATATTCTGGCGGAAGTCTCTGGAGAAAATCTGGAATTATGGTGGAAAGCATATGTTTTGGTGGGGAGTCAGCCCGTTTTGGCTTCGAGGGATTTCCTATGTCGAGATTGAAAGGTCTATTTAAGTGCTGTGCTGTACGTTGTCCTTAAAGATGTCTTTGCTCTTTGCATGTGTAATGGCAATTTTTTGTTCTATGCATTTTTGGTGTATCTTATTAAGTTATTTTACTTTTTTTCATGACTTGCTATGCTACACATACGTCTTTGTAGAAAGTACAGAGCTGCCAGTCGCTTTTGGCTTTCTCCCCTGTTTGGTAGCAGTGAAGCTCTGTGTGTGTGTGAGCATTAGGCACATGTATGTTTGGACAGGAAAAATCAACAAAATACTGTGTTAATGACCAGGAACTTGAATGCATATGGGAATAATTATTAGCAAGCAAGTGAAGATGAGCATATGTTGACAGTTCTTCTTTCCCTGAGTATAAATGTAATAATTGACAAAAACTTTGGTTTTATAGCAATTTAATTTTCCATGTAGCAACCTGGTTAGGATCTTTTCCATTTGTACTGCTTGTTCTGAGCTGTACTTGGTGATGGTGACTTTTCCATATGTATAAGTAGTCTTGAAAGTCCAACCTAATATAGCACGCTTTGTTCTGTGCAGATAAGAGTCTCCCTTGTTTGAAGCATTCGTGATTTTCTGAAAAGGAATAGGCAAAATGATCAGGGTGGTATATTGTATTCCTTTCTCTGTGGCCTTCAGAACAGGCGATGCATGAAGTGTATACAAGCTTACAAAATTAAATATGATATTAACATTCGAAGTGGTTTTTTTTCCCAACTTTCAAGCTTCTCGATAGATTCCTTATTTCCTGACCAATATGCTGCAGGTATATTAGTGAGTTCCAGGAAGAGGTACTTGAATAACTTGTAAAGAAGGGAAACTGTGTGTGCTTGACCAAGTAGTATTTTGTCTGCATAAACAAGTAACTAAGTTTATGTATTAATAAAAATGAATTAGGATGTTTAAGTGAGGAAGCCTTTGCTGTTATTGGACATCTGATTAGAGTACAGCTTTACCTTTTTTGCCCTTTCCCTGAAGTCTCCTGCCAGCAATAGGATGTGAATAGGTCTACTAGACCTGCGGCCACAGATTGGTGTGAATGATGGACTGAGAAGCATCACCAGTGAGATTAGTGTTTCTGTGTAACTCCTGAACTTAACTTCACCTTACAAGTCTGTTGTAAGACATTCCAGTTTCATTCCTGTTCAAAGAGAGCTGAACCCTTTGCAGTTTGTCATTTTCGGTCTTCTGCTCCAGCTAGCTTGGAGCAATAGGAGTAACACTGGAGATGTGTACCCAAGGAACTGGTATGTACAGCCAGCATTTTACAACTAATGTGCATTTAGCAGTTTTCTTGAAAAATATAAGATCTTGAAAATTACATTCTCACTTAGAGATTAAAAGTGATATGATTGAGTCGTAAGATGTTTTAGGCTTATCCTTCAAGCAGGAAGATATTTTACATAGGAAACACACATGAGATAAATGCACACTACATTAGACATACCATTTAAGTGGACAGTCCTGGCAGGCAAATATTTTACATAGGAAACATACATGAGATAAATGCACACTACATTAGACATACCATTTAAGTGGACAGTCCTGGCAGGCAAATATTTTACATAGGAAACATACATGAGATAAATGCACACTACATTAGACATACCATTTAAGTGGACAGTCCTGGCAGGCAAATATTTATCTCTTAATTTATTAAGTAAAATTTCAGTTTTGTTAAAGTTTTTCCACATGGGTTCAAAATGGGCTGGATGTTGCTTTTTTAAAGCTTAAATAAAGTGGTGCTGAAAATGACCTCGAGGATTCTGGTCTACTCCTCTCAGCCCCAGGAAGGATAAATTGTACTTACAGTGTTATTGGCAGATGTTTGTCTAATCTATTTGCTTAATCTATATTTTAAGATATGGTCTTACGAGATGAATGAGTTGACATAACTCATTATTGCTGAAGGTTAAAAGCCCTGACATTGGGCACATGGAATTACTGCTTCCTCTATGCCATCTATGATGCTTGTCAGGTGTTTGCTCATTAAGTTCGCTAAAACAGCAGAAAACTAACACAAGCAGGAAACTTGGTAGCTTCCTGCCATCACTGAATAAAATAGACTTAGTGAAGTTTGTCAGAACTGATTTAAAGGAAAGGATGGTACCACTAGGCTTTTGAAAGTCATAAAAGCCTTAAGTAATAGCAATTATGCAATCTCACTAGTCAACTGTTCTTAATAGTGCTTAACTGTTCTTGTCATAAAAGAATTCTTTCTTAATACTGAAATTAAGCCTTCCTTGTGGTGATTTGCACCTTTTACTATCCCAAATAAATGCAGAAAAAGCTTATTCCTTTTTCCTTGTAGTTTTCTTTTATGTATGAATTATTTTCCTATAGTCTTAATTTTCGTTAATTTCAAAATTTTTACAACAAAAATAATAAAGGTGACAACTGGGCGTTTTTTGAGGTATTTATTGTTCAAGTCCAGTCAGGTGAAAAGCTGCTATTGTATGGGTATATACAAATGTTTCAGTTAATAATTGTCTTTAAATATGAAATAATTTAAAGCGCTAGTGTTAGAAGCTGTTTTTAAGGGCATTTGAATGTGTAAGTGTTGAAATTACCAGGACATTTCACATTTATGAGATTTGAATTTAGATTCACTGAGATCAGTAGGCTGTTAACTAGTACCTTGGATCATACATTCAAAGTGTTCATTCCAAATATTACAAAATTATGTTTTTCGAATTAAAGCTTAGCTTTCAGAGAACAATTTTTGATTTATTGCCTCATCTATTTTTTAACTTGTGTTAACAGTAGTAAAATTTTTTCTAGAACTATACTTACCTAGTGTGAAAATTCTTAGTCTGCATTTTTATGAATAAGGGTTTATAATGAAAACCACTTCACAAATGTAGCTGTGAGCTACTTTTAGATTGTCCTGCGTTGCACTCCCCCTCACCCCATGTTGAATTGACATAAACATATCACAAATGAGTAAGAAAACTTTGGCCTAACCTGCTATTTTTGACTCATTTCCGTCTCTCCACTTTGTAACTGGTTCGGCAGTCTCTTCAGTTCCTCCAAAAATGGCATCAATGGTATCTAGTAGCAGTGTCTGAATAGAAGTAAAGATCTAGCTTTAGCCTTCCTGTCTTTAAATGATTGAAATTGATGATAATAAAGAAAGATGTCTCCTAATGATGAAATTGCGTGAAGAGGGAATGGAGCAAATAACAGAAGACTCCGTTTGAATCTTAGACATGTAGGCACCATCTCCGCCTGAAGTACCAAGTACTACCGTGTACCAGGCAGTACCATGTCCTGCTGCCTGGTATTCAGTAGCCTGGTTCATGATCCTTCTTCACTGCATCTCCATTTCATGCATTTAAGCTATGTAGTGTCATACTTGGTGACTCTCATACCTGTACAATGGACTGTGGATCATGCACATGGAATCCTAGACTTGACTTGGGGGATGAAATCGGGGAAAAAGTCACTAAGAGCAAGTGGCGATATTCTGCATTGGTTGATTCTTCAGTGAAAGATGTGTACTTCCTCTTTCCCAGCATTAGCAAAGTGCTTAGGCCACCTTTTGCTGTGTATTTCTTCTTGTCACTGTTTGTCACCTGATGTGATACAAACATGTTTTGCTGTGCACATAGTAGTTAAAAGATGCAGTTGAGAGGTGTATTTATACGGTCTGGACATAGATGTTGGTCTTTAATCCCATGGTTGCACCTTTTTGCTGAGAGAAGTGTTGGCATGACCTATTTTTCCCTTGCAGCTGCTCATTTCTACTCCTGTGTCTTCCTCTTAGTTGTGTCAACTTCTTTTTTTCTTTTTTTTTTTGATCAGGTTATTTTTCAGCCTTGGCTGACTCATAGTACAGTTTCATAAATGATTGTGACTGTTAGTAAGGAGGAAGCAGCACACCGCAATGCTAGACCAGGAGTAATGAGCAGGGGAGAAGCAGAAGGAATGCCCTATGTTGGCCCTACTCCTGAATGTGAATCTTGCCCTAAACCCCTTTCTTTTCTTGCCCACCGTTTTTCATAACTTTTCTTCTATACCTTTCTAATCCTCTTCATCAGTGCTTCTCAATTGCTGGCTCTTTCATTAGATTTCTCCTGCCATTTCCCGTATCTCTACTGCATGAATAATTAATGAGTTAAAATAATGAAATAATTTTCATGTTGTGATTCCTAGCCTCTGGAATTAATTCTGTGTTGCTGCTATGCTTGCCATTCCCTTCATCTTGTATTTATTGTGTCTGGTTGCTGAGATTGCATCTATTCATATGAGAGGGAGAGACTGACGCTGACTCTACGCACAGTACAGACAAGTTCTGATTGAGGCTTTCATGCACTACAGTAATTTTATATGGCAGTTCATCTTTAAAATGCCCTGAGTTTTATGACCAATTAACTTTTTCATGTGTTCTAGTGTAAAGCAACATTGGTACTTTCGTTCAGCAGAAAGGTCATAGCAGCTTATTTCATGGCTTATAATTGTCTGTGTAATATCTAAACAGAATAATAGTTTAAAGTCCCCATGAATTAGATTGTCTTAAATCACCAAAAGTCAGTTCTTCTTTGTCCAGATTGTGTAATAGTATATTTTGTGCTTTGTATGAACCTCAATTTTTAGATGCTATCTTTAAAGAGAAATTGATTTGAAAAGAGAGATTATAGCTAAGTGCCCAAGTTGGGAAATACTGAATTTTAACCAGAGAACAATTTTACGAGAATTCTGCGTTAGCATGTGAATATTCAGTATTCTAGATGAACTATTTATGTAGTAATAGCATGCTAATACAGGTTGTTGGAATTTGGAGTGTTTTCTGTGGGATGTCTGTTTCAGCAGCTTTCCTGAAAGAAGTGCCTATTCGCTAGGTAAGTCTATTTTTCTAGGTTGCTTGAGAAAAGCAACAGTATCCAAACTGGGTTAATTCCGAGTCAATGTGGGAATAAGCTCAGTTTTGAGTTAAAAACATGTAATAAAAATAATGTAATTTTTCTGACACATCTGTTTTACAGTTTTGGCATGTTGAAAACAATGCTGAGGATGTCTGCATTGTGAATCTTTATTTCTTCAGTTCTTCTATTTTCTGAAAAGCCTACAGTGGAGAAAAAATGCTGGTAATAGAATGGTGATTTGTTAGAACGGTTCTCTATCATGTCAATGACCATTAGCTTCTTGTTTTCTTATGTTTCCCTCATCCCTCGGTATCTGTAATTTTTCACTGGTTTTCAGCTAAAACTGTAGATTTCTGCATCTACTCAGTAATTTTCTTGCATTAAAGATCTCAGATTCATGACCCCATTTCCAAGTTGTTCCAGGTTAAGCCTCACATATATGAAACACCTTTTGGATTGGACTAAACCTGTTGTATTTGCTTTTGTTACAAATTCACTGCACCTGCATGGGTTTTTTGTGTTTCTCCCAGAAATGTGAAACCAAAGTAACTTGGTTGTCCTCTACTGTGTGAATTTTTGTTAACACGTATCACTACTTTCCACATGTGAATTTATACAGTTGTGTGTCTAAGATACAAATTCATGTATCTTATGGCTGAAGGAATGTAGTGTATTCTAGTAGAATGTCTTGTCTTTGTAAATGAAGGCATGAAGATAGACATGCTAAAAATTTTAATCTTAATCTCGGTAATCATACTACATAAAGCATTTAGTGCAAATAATCCTTTGTGTGCATTCACAGCTGAATGAAATGTTCAGTTCTGCTTGAAAAAAGTCTTTTATATAAGCAAATACAAATACATGGTGTGGGCATGCACATGCATGTAGGGTCTCACAAGAAGCATATGTCTGGGACCAGGAATTGAACACAGACCTCGCAAGTTCCAGTTCAGAGTTATGCACAGAATCCTCACAGGAAACCTTGAAAGAGTTTGAGTTTCATCAGATTTGAAGTTTTCTTCAGTTTGTTCTGATTATGTCATTAACAAGTAACTGCAGTGTAAATAAGCACCCTGTGTAATCCAGCAAGGCAGCCTGCCAAAGACAAAATATCTTATTATAAAAATGCAGTTCTGGGAAACTAGATTTAGGGGTTAGTTGGAGAGTTGTTTATTTGTATGTTTGCATCCTGGCTGTATTGTAAGGAATTCCTAGCCAAATATTTTGTTTTCTTTCTGGTTGAAAATAAATTTGTGGCTGTTATCTTGCCTTCCCTGCCCTCCTCCCTTCCATACCCTTAGAATTTTTTACTTGTGTTACAGCAGCCTGACTCCTGTTTTCCTCCCACTTCCCCCCTCTTTGTACACCTTTGATATGGCAATCTGATTTATTATCTTCCTGACCACACTCCCACAATAATTATAATTAGAGATTCCTGGAGTCTGCTTTTTATCGCAAGGTAGAGGGTGAATTCTTTTCTCAGCTCATAGCTAAAGTTGTGAAGGATCAAAGATTTGCAGCAGGCCTTCCTCCTCTGCCTGCGTGAGCATCAGAAAGAGTATGCAGCAATGAGAATAATAAAGAAAGGTCTGTATTAGCAAAATATTTTACTATTTCTTCCTCTCCTTTCTGCCAGATAAGTGGAAAGACACTCTTTCCTCTACCAGTCATAGGGATTTTTTTCCTATTTCTCCCCCCCATGACAGACATAGCTGCAGGCTACTCTGACTAATAAAACTGAGTATTTAATACATGTGAAATACAGCCTGTTGCCCCCTTTAGGGCAAAGGGTCAATTGTATCCCAAGGGGTAAAGAAAACCAAAGGAAAATATGCAGAAACCTGTTCTAAGGCTGTGGGGGGAAAAGTTATGATGGGAACCCTGAGACTTCAGTAGGTGGATCAGCCTTGGAACAGAAAGGATTTAGTAACTTCGTGTGAAGTTTCTGTCTGCTGTGATGGTTCTTAGTTGTCTTAAGAATGAAGGTGCATATGGTGTTGGGATGATGGCAAGCAAGTAATTTCCTGAGGGACTCAGTTATATCTAGATCAGAAAAAGTTGACACTCTTACAAAAAATGCTTTGAATAGCATAGTCTGGTTGTGGAGGAACCGTAGCTGTCATGGCAGGAGTGGCACTGGCCTGTGTTATTTCGTGCTTTGTGTTTGTAGCTAATACACCCCATATGTTGATGCTGCAGTTGATGGCATGCTGAGGAGGAGGTTTCATGTTTAGTTAGGCATGAACTTGCACTTATATTTTCTTAAACTTTCCACTGAAGTTCATGTGCCACAATAATCTCGTGAAATGTGTATGTGTGACAGGGGTGTGTGTCTTATCGGTAGTGCCTCGTCTTCTCTTTTGCAATGATAAAGTCCTGTAACCAGTTTTCAAAAACCCTGTAACACTTAAATTTCTTTGATTATTACCTGTGGAATGTTAGTCTTCAGCTGCAATAATTGAGCTTTTTCTGGTATTGCTCAAAGAAAAATCTGTAGTTTTTTTATAGCTCCAAACATGATATGAAACTGCTAAATAATGAATGTCTATATATGGAAGTAAAGGTCAGGTTTTTTTGATGCTCTTGTTTATTATGAGATCTAGACCGTACATTTATTATGGAGTTCTGCCATTGTTCTATTTTCTTCTGTTGTGAAGTCTGAGCTACATTTCTTTTGGCATGGTGATAAGAGGAATTTCTTCACTTTCCTCTGAGTTTGAACAATATATTTAATAAGCTTTTCCTAACTTGTTTTCATTTGGACAGAATAAACTGATTACATTTTTGTCCAGATAAAACACTTAGTATTAGCTCACAAACTGACAGATGAAATGGTAAAGCTCTATTGCCTGAATTAAAAACAAAAAATAATCTTGAGTTTTTAGCCTTGAGAAGCTCATAATGTCCTAAATATTAAAAATAATTGCTGTCCCCTCAGTTTTTTCCTTCTCCTTTCAAAAAGGAGAGTGGTTGTCCTTTGCATCTAGTTCTTCTGCTTATATTTTTGTCACTTCAGATTATTGCAGGAATTTTGCAACCTACCATAAATGAAGACTAGAAGTCAAACCTAGCAAATTGCAGGTACTAAATTCCTGAAGTTTTGTGTTGGGCTTGTTCTTTGTGATCTGTATTGGCTTTCAGGCTCTTTTAAGGAGGAGAAAGGCTTCGTCTCCATAAGGGTGTTGAACAGTTGAAGCCATGGTTACCTGGTGTTTTTTCTTTTTATTGTGATATTATGATGTTATTTTTGCTGTGCCCTTCCATCTTAAGTTGAGGCCTGAAGGAATTTTTTTGGTTTGTTTTAATAAAAGGCCTTTGGTTAAAATTCTCCACCTATCACTTCTTGATACAATAGACTGTAAGTGAAATAATCAGTGTGCACTACAAGACTAATCCTTTTTCACAAGCTTTTTAGGAAAGATGATTTGAGAGGATTAGACAAGGAGCTATTATTCATGATTGACTGAATCAATAGGAAAGACAATTAAGAATAATGAAGTTTAAGACATTTTTCTTCATTCTTAATATTGTTGTATTTATATGAGAACATGGGAAACAAGCTACATGCTGAAAAATATGATTGTGTTGGAAGCAATTTGTGAGTCAGGAGATCAAATTTTTCTCTTATGCTGAGCGTGGGTGACAAAGGGTCTGGTTAGGGTGGGAGAAGACAAAGGTCAATGAGGCTGAAAAATACATCTTAGGCTCGTTTCTTGGTGTACTAATACATGTAACAGAAGGTTTTTGTTTCTAACGCTCCTGAAATTAAGATTGTTAAAGTTAAGTACAATGATTTTTGTTTTTAATGTGTCATGAAAAACAAGAGGGCAGTTTTTTTAATTCTGCCTTGACACGTTGTAATACTGTGCTTGGTGCTTAGAGAGGCTTTGTGGTTGATGATTATTGTTGACAGGAGCCATAGTTTTTATTACTAACATTATTTTAAATGGAAATTCTTCTTCAGGTAAGAGTTTTATTTAAAGTCTGCAGTTATAGTTCCAGGGTGCTTTTGGTGTTAAATGTAAGCAGTATTGCTTGCACAGTAATTGCTTTTAGCTGCCTATCTTTACTCCTCCTCTAGTGCTGACAGTTGCACTCCTCTGACCCTGTGGAAAGCTGGTTTGTTGAGCTGCAGCAGCAGAAAACCCTTTAATTTTTGTAGCAGTAATTTTCTGCTCATTTGTCTCTCCGTGGTTTTCTTGCAGGATCTGAGGAGTGTTTGTTGGTGCAAGGGAAGGAGCAGGGATATGCCGGCAGAGGCCACACAGTGTGTGGCAACACTGACTCAAGTTGTTTCCATTGCAGTTGGAGGAATGTCCAGAACAGCTGAACTGTGTGGAATTGTTTCACTTTCTCGGCAAACAAGAGTGGGCTGATTAATTCCATGGTGTTATTCAAATTAAGTAATGCACTGTATTCAGGTATTTAGTATTTCTGAAAAAGTGTTGTGCGCCCTGTGTCTTTTATATGTTATTATTCACACAGCTTCAAAATCTGTAATTTCATCTTCATTAGGTGAGTCCATGGTTCTCTGTGTGTCAGATATTAGATAGACTTGACAAAAAGAATATTTTAAAAGGACTCTTGATAACCTTTGAACAAATGCTTGATTAAGTACATTAAGTCAAAAGAATCTATATTCTTTTTTTACCTGTAAAACACCCAATTTCAAAATTTGGATTATTGGACTTCAAAATATTAAATTTTTGGTTTTCTTGTCTGTATGAGTAGTGATTTAGAAGTGATTTACAAATGAGAGGTTATTTTCATGTGAAACTGAAAATTTCTTTCCTCTCTGCATATTTTTAATGAAAAGTAGCTATGGTTTCTACAGTTGATAAATGAAGTGTGTGAGAACATGAGGCTTGATCCTGTCATTTGTCTTTGGAGAATTGTTTAGCATACCTAAAAGGCTTGCTAGTGTGTGTTTGTATGTAGGAGTAAGTGTGTAGATATATATAAATATATACATATGAAAATAAATGTATAGATATATATGAAAATGTGGTAACTGAATAAGGCTGTGATGGGTGCTGCATAGATTCAGAAAAGTGAAAAAAACAGTATTCATTGTACCATTTGCGACCATATTGTCTTGTGTCCATCAAGTCACAAGACAAAATAATATTCTAAAGAGAATAATTTTGGGAATATTTGTTGCTTTCACTTGATCTTTTTTAAGTAAGAAATTTTCACATATTAAATTGCTAGCCTTTATCATTTATAGTGAGGTTTTAGAAGCTTTTGATCTGAATGACACTTTAGTTTTACAGTTGGGAGTGCTTCAGGATGATGTCAGGTTGGGATTCTTTGTAGTCTTTTTGGTTTTCCTGTTTCCAGGTTAGATGTTGTTAGATATCTCCTTCAAACTTTGTAGAGCTTGCCCTGAAGCATGTCTTAGGCCAAGGACAGTCATACCGTAATAGCTGTTCTTTATGTTACTGAGTTGCCAAGTCAAACAAATCTGGATTGACTGTGTACATGTGTGCACAGTTGTTCAGCCATCCATTTCTGCTGAATTTAGTAGAGCATACAGTATGCTGATTATGTTGATTGGCAGAATTATTTTGAATCGTGTCCTGAAGTGCATTCAGTCCTGTGGAGGTATTTGTGTGTTGGGTTCATTAGAGGCCTGTGCAGAACCCAGCCCCTGGCCTGGGAGTAGTGCCTTGAGAGAGTTGGGATGCCGTATGCTGTCTGCCCAGAGTAGCACCGGGAGAGCATTCCTGGGAACTGTCAACATACGGGACATAAAATAGGCTGTACTGCTGATATGTTTGCTGGATCGTGATAGAAGAGAAGAAGCTGCAGCAGTAATTGTGTTAGCTTCCATTTCATGCATGCTGGCATTTGAAAAGAGAATGGTTCAGTAGCAGATGATGGCTCTGCAGTTGAAGTAAAACTTGAGGATGGAAAAGGTAATGTGCGTGGCTGTCCTCTCTTAGTTGCTCTTCATCTTTGCTGTAGAAGATACCTCATGAAGGTCATGCGTGAAATCTCCTTTGTAGTACTTGTGAGAGCAAAGACTGAGGACTGACAAAAGGCAGTATGAGACATGTGCCACCAGTGCCCTTTGGGGTTTGTTCCCCTTGGGAGAGGGTGAAGATCAGATAATTGCATGATGTGCGTGATAGCAGAATGTTACCGCTGCATGAGATTGTTGTGGAAACAGTATGGTCTCCTTGAATGCACACGTTGTTCCACATTTGTTTCATCCGTTGTATCTTCTCCCCTCTGCTGCTTGCTTTGTAGCATTGCTTTCTTCATGTTCCTACATGGTTGCTTAAGCCCAGATACAGCCTCTCAAAAACCTTCCGTGAAAGTTTTAGGTGTCTTTATGAGGCCTGGTGCTTCACTTCACTCTAAAAGTGCCAATGGAAATGTTTGGTAAATAAAGAACATGGATCTATTGTGAAAGTATAGATTATTTGTTAGAGTAATATGTAAAAAGGTTTTAAGCAGGTCTCTGCTCTTTGAGGCTTCCACTGATCAATGCTTTGGGAAACAGGAGGAAGTGGGTCTTGTCAGGAAGAGAAAGCTGTGAGCTTTTAAGTCTTCTATGGACACCTGGCGGGGGGGGGTGTGTGTGTGTATTGTCATGTAGTGGTGGGATATTGATATTCTTTGCAGGTGGGTATGGGCTGTGCTGCTAATTCTCTGCAGGGGATGAAAGAAAGATTCTGCTGCAGAATATGGCAGTGCCTACACAATAGAGGCCTCCAGTGAGGCAGTAGTTGCTGAGTTACAGTTTCTAACATGGAGCTTCTCAATTGCTTCTTCAGTGCCTCTATTAATTTTCTCACCGTTGTTGAAACCATATAGTAGTCTCTAGCACTTTCAGAGCAGTGTGACAGATTTTACTCTTCTGTTCCAGTGGTCTTTTAAGCCTCTCTTGAGGCCTCACATGGATGTGAACTGCTTCACGTGTGTCTGGTCCATGGTATCTTCTCATAATTCTCATAATTTCTGTTATTATCTGTGCTTCCAGTTTGGGCCCCTGTGCTGCTGCCTTGTCCTGAATTCCAGCAGATCCAGGACTGCTGCCTGCATTAACTGGGATAAAGGGGCCGTATTTGAGGTGTGCCTAGCACATAACTCACCAGCAGCTTCAGCAGTCCTGCTTCTGGATGGTGGGCTGACTATGGGTGGGTGCAGGTGTGAGAACTGTGCTCTAACTATGGAGTGACAGCGTCTTTCAGACTGTGATTGTTAAAGTGCTTGGTAGTTTGGGAGGAGAGGTAGTTTTTACTTAGGGTTGAAGTAACTTGAAAAAGCAAGGGCACAGGGAAAGAGAGAGAATCCTGGTTTTGGAAGTGGACCTCATTCTACTGAAGATTCAGATGGACACTGTTTACAGTATCTATTTTCTGTATTTTTTTCTGAAACTGTACTCTTCCTTTCACTACTGTCTCAACATCGAAATCATCCAGTAGAGAGTACAGGCCTGAAATAGCTTCCAAAGGGAGACTGAAAATGTGATTTTGTCCTTAGTCCCCAGTTTAGCAATTGGAAGGGGTTTGGTAAAAGCACTAGGGCAATGATATCCAGAGGAAGCTTCTGATGTGGGTTAATTAGACCCATAACAAACTGCAATAACTCGAAGTCAAGTTTCATCCTTGACCTGACAAAACTTGGTTATATGCAAAAAGGGAATTAATATCATATCATGTCATTGTAGTACTTTTCAGATACCTTCCTTTTTTTATATTCAATCCCAGGCATCCTGCAGGTTTTCACCTTTTCATCAGTCCGTGGTCCTACATTTTCTGTTTCAGGAAAATGAAACATATTAGTGAAAATTCATTGCTGCATTCAGGAATGTAATGTTTGGGTTAAACAAAGATGGGAGATTTGCGGTTTACAAGGCAGATGAAATGATTTTGTAGTTGAAATAGATAATTTGTGAACATGTTCTTTAGTTTTCTAGTGTACAGGTCCAAACCTTAGGTATCTAAATACTTTTTTTTTCGGTTTGCATTTCTGAACTAGCTAGTTACACTTACTTGGCTGAAATGTGCATGGGTTGTCTACATTTTAAATCTTTCTCGGTACTATTCTGGAAAATAGTGCTACAATAAAATTAGAAGTCAAAATACTGTTAACCCTCTGCTCTAGGGCTGAGAAATTGTACAAGGACTGTAGATGAGATAAGTGACTTAGTTTTCTCTGCCCTAAAAGCTGTCACTTCTCGTGTCCTGTGTGATCTGGTTGAAAGGCACTGCTGAAGTGTCCGTCTCCTTCAGCATCTCTGTTCCAGCCTCAGCTATGCAGACACACAGAAGTGCATCCTTTCGCTTAGGTGGTTTTGGAATCTTTTCCTCTTTCATAAGTTCCCTTTCCAAGTCTTAATGGCTGTCCTATAGCCTCTTTTGTCTACCATAGGAAATGACAGTTCTGCTCCTATACTTTTGAGAGGAAGAGGGACTCATGCTTAGAGAAGAAGGTCTGGTAAGGCTGTAATCCTTGATGCTGCTGTTTGAGATGGAAAAGGGTTGAGAATGAAGGCAAATACTTCGAGGTCAGATCGTGCAAATGGGGGCCCAGAACCAGTAATACAGAAAGTCTGGGGCAGATACTGCAGTAGGCGTTAGTGCTGGCCTCTTGGGTGTTACTTTCACTTTTAACTGCAGTGTATTGCTTTTTCACTGAATGAAATTAATGTGTTCAAACTTATTTGTGAAAAATTGCTGTTAGATAAGGATATGTCTGATGATAGCTTTCTTATGCTGTATCTCCAAGACTTATTTAAGCCTCCAGCAGCAATCATGGGTTATTCTGATTACTGGGAAAATATTTTTTGATATGGAGAGCAACATGAGGTCTTCTTCTGCTTTAGACTAGAAAGCATCTCTGGTTTTAAAACAAAACGTTTTCTTAGTATTCCACAGATGTACTGTTGGTGTGATAAGCAACTGCATTTATCTTTCACGAATGTTCACCTTCCTGAGTATATTTCAAGTATTTAAGTATCAACTTATTATTTGACTTACTAGTAATCATTTTGAGGAAAGGACTGCCAAGCTTCTTGTTTTTAAGGTTCTCAAGCAGTATTTGAAACTAGCTAGTGGACAGATGCATAAGGTCTGTGCTTGTTAATGCTGAGTCTTCATCATGTGTGTGAAAACTCCAATAATTTGTCCTTCTTACTCACAAAATGAAGCACATAAATTTAGCATCTCCTACTTTCTTGTCTAAGAATGCTGGTTTGTCTTTTTTTTAACTTCACAACTTCAACTAGAATTCATCAAGCAAACGTGATATTTAGAAGTGTGAGCTGTACTTCTTGATATTAAAAACACAGAGGTAAAATATTTCAACAGCAGTGTGAAGGAGAAAAAAACCTGAATGTGTAAAACTAGTAGGAAGGACAGGCAAAAGGCATAGCTGAGTGTGTAATTTAAAAGGAAAAAAAATATAGGAGGGTAAGAGGATGTTAATGGGTAGATGTTTCACATATTTGAGATAGGAGTTCCTGTATAGTGGTGTTGAAGAACTATGCGTTCTTTGCTCTTGTCCTTTGATTTTAAGGGTACAAAAGGTGGTCCAAGTGCAGCACTCTGGCTTCTGTTGGCAGTGGTAAAGGGACAGACAAAGTTATTTATTCATTCTCGTCTGTCAGGCACACACTTCAACAAGAAATAAAGGCATTAAAAATGGTATATGTACATGGAGAAGTTTTGGAATGAAGAAGTTTTGGAATTTAGAATTTTCAGGTTTGCTACTTTAAATTGTCCTACAATCATGGATCAAATTACGGCAAAAAGGTGCCTTCCTAAATATGATTGAGGAGTTTTATGTATTCCAAGAGCAGCTCTTTGAGGCTATGGGGCACAAATTAATTCTAATTAGCCCATGGTGGAATGTGTCATTGAGGTTTTTAAAACCTGTTCTATATGCTAGATATCCTAGCATGTTTTTCGAGATGTTTCGCCATGTTAAAATCCACACAACACCACCTGGAGGGTTCTTCTTTAAATTGCCAGTCTGCTTTGTGATGTGTATCTCCAAATCCAGCTGACTACTCAAAAGCGTCTGAACATCTGCAGTGACCACATTACATAAACGTGCTGGCACCGCTGTCGGTTCCTCCCACGCATTCAAATGAGGCTGGTATGGATGTACTGTATCTTTTTAATCAGCTTTGTCCGGCCATCTAGGTGATTTGTCTTTGGAAATTATGTCAGTTACTTAAGAATTTGTGGTACCTCATATATAGGCAGGGAAAGTGCGGTTGTAAGAAACTGAGCAGGAAGAATGAAAGCTGAATAAGATGATGATTAAGGTCCGTTCTGGAACATAAGACCTACAGGATGTTTTCAGTATTGTGTCTCTTTCTGAAAACTCTTTCCAGGGTATGTAGGTAAGTGGAAAAAAAAAAAAAAGTTATTTTTCTGAAGTGAACTTCTAGGCTGGTATTTTTTGATGATGTCTGTTATTTGTTGTTTGGAGAAGTGAAGTAACTGATTTTATGGGTAGTACTATTTCTGTTGGTGTTGTCTGGAATATTATAAGTATGGCTGTGCAGTGGAAGTTTACAGAGCAGCGTTCCAGAAATTGTATCTGGACTGACAAATGTAACAACTCCAGCTGCAACTTGAATATTTTTTTTACTAAGAGTTTCCAAGGTCGTATAAACTAGTTAAATGCTTTCCTTAGAAGTTAACCTTTAACCTGTTACATAATATGATGAATTAATCATATTTGCAGATGATAATGATTTAAATAATTGGATTTAAAAAATGCTGTGTGCATCATGGCAAATAAAAATTATTTTTGTATCCTGTTGCTTTCATTCAAATACAATAGGTGAAGCATCATAATTGCAGCTATTGGAATTTACTTTTTTTTGTTCCTGGGCTTTTATTCATAGCCATGGAGGTCATAGTTTTTATCCAGTCCCCTTTTTTTTTAGCTTTCATTTCAAGCTTGCATGTTTTCAGTATCTTAATACTTCAGATAAAATTCTCAGTATTTCTGTAACAATTAACTTTTTTAGTGTCTTTCTGTTGGTGAAAAAAGTGGAACTCTAATGCCTTTAAATTACAAACATTGCTAGATGTTGTGTCATAAAATTGATGGGTGATTATTATGTTTTCAAATGTTTTATGCTTTTTAAAATAGGTTTTTATCTTAGCCATTCCATTATGACCAAGTATATTTTTCTGATAGTATTTTGGCATGGGTTGGTGCTATTCCTGAAAGCAGTCCCTTGATTAGGAGATTTCTAATAGAGTTTGAGGATCTGTACTTTCGGGGCTGGCTGGGGGACGGAAAGAGCCTCACTAGTTAATGCCTGACTACATTTCTTCTGTATTATAATGAAAAACCTTTTGTGTGGTTAAATGATGTCGGTTCCATCAGCACACAGAGTGTTCTTTTGCCTGCACACTGAAGAACCTAATGTAAAGTCATCACACACCTTCAGAATCTGGCAGTCTTGTTGTCTTGGAGGCCTTCATTGTGTCATGAGTTCAGTTGTGGGCTCTTGATAGTTGCAGAAGTCAAGACAGGCTTGTGAGGGGAAAAAAATTGATGTCCTACTTGAGTAGGGCTTTGTAGATTTAAATGGCAACTATATCAAGATACTGAAGATAGTTTTATCAGTTTTGTTAAAGATTAAACTGTCTATATAGGTACTGAATTATCCTTTTATATCAACACATGTGATGGCCATGTTACTTCACTGGTAATAATTACAGAATTGATTTGTCTTTTTAGAGGTATTACAGTTCCTGGCTATTTGGAAAGGTCAAGATACAAATCTTGTAATGCTTGGCATTATGCATTTTTTTAGCTTTTTTTTTTTTTTTTTTCCTCTTGATTTGGTGATTTTTTTGATACTTTAGTGTTGAATACTTCTTGGTAGTTTGCCTGTCACTTTCGACCACAGGTACAAAAAAGTGTCCTAGAAAGCAGGATTATTTTCCTCCCAGCTGTTTGTCCATGTGTCCTCCAGCCTTCCCCATAATTTTTTTAGGAACGTGTATTGACATCAAGTATGCTAAGTTATTATTAGCTTGACTGTTTTCACTTTAAGGGACATCACTGGTATGATGTTGATTTGGTCTGATGGAGTTTGACATCACCTGCATTTTGGAAAGAAAAGGTCTCTTACCTACGTTGAAATCATGCATGTGCATATCAAGGAAATGAGTCACCTGTTATTCGCTGTCAGAGAGGGGTTTGGAATCTGAGCAGCCTCCTGCACACATGTAGCAGGCTTTGACATGCACAGATTTAGCACGTACATGGGGGCAGTTCCCATATTCAGAGTCTGTTCTAAGCTTTGTAGTATCAAATAATCTCTGTGCCCAGAACTTGCTGATGTGCTCGGCGTGATACCAAGTTTCTCTCTGAAGGATTTTCATATATCTGGCACTTCGGATTGATAAATACAGGAAAATTGGATAGTTAGTTTTAAAAATCTTTGCCCAAACTGGTGTGCTGTTGCATATGCATGCCAAAATGGAAACTCTGTCAGAGGTGGAAAAAGAGTCTGCTTGTTGAGGGAGGCAAGACTATGCCAGACTGCACTTCTGGTTCCCTGTTTGTGTGAACTGTGAAGTGGAGCCCAGGTTTCTTCTGGATTAAGCAGGTGGTGGTGATGCTTAGCTCTGACCTTCAGGTAGTTGATTGTCATGAGCTAAAGAAAAGTCCTTGAATGTTGTCTTCCCCTTTCTTAGAGTACACATGCTGTCGACATTTATAGATTTAGGAATTCAGTCACTTCTCCCAGCTACTGTGAAGAGGTGAGTTACTCTTCTGGCTTTGCAGAATGCTTGCTTGTCATATTTCAGGAGACGTTTTTGTGCCTCACTACAAGCCAGAGCTGGGCTTCCCCAGCCTTGACAATGATGCAGATCCCAATGTGGTTCCTTCAAAATTATATTTCTGTCTCAAAGATTTGTTCAGACCTCACTCACCTCCAATTTTTTCGTGTCTTAAGAGCAAACAAAAATAAGTAATGTTGGTGTTAAGCTTTCCCTCCTATTTTTAGTCTTATCTACAGGGTAGCAATGAGGCTTTCTGTTCAGTTGTTCGTTGGGTTTTTTATGTTTCACCCTTTGTTTGAAATAATAAAAATGCTGGCAGTTACGGAAATCACTACCCTTTCAGTTTTAAAGGGATATTATCAAACTGTGGGACGTGATTTATAAATAGTTGTTAGGAGAAAAAAAAAAAGCAAAGTAATCTATCAGGGAAGTTTGTCAGAATATATTTTACGGTAGAGAATGTCTAGGAAAAATTAAAATAAATAAGTACGCTGTGATACTTGTTTAGAGAATAAAAGTTAAATTCCTCTTTTGTGGGGTTTATTATGTAATTTAATTTATAGGGAGGAAGAGGTTGGGTGTTGCTCAGCTACTTGCTTAATTTCACCTATAGAATTCCATTTTATATGGAGTGATTACCATGAAAGTATTGTGAGAATTGCCAGTAATCTCATCTGCCAGTGGAAGATATCTTATTGTCCCTTCATATGGTTTTGTGGGGGATATTGTCGTGACCTTTATAACTTTGCATTCACAGACATTTTTTAGATTCTAGTTGTCTTTATATCTTTTTCTACAAAAAAAGGAGAAAACTATTTAAAAAAGTACCGCTTGATGCAAACTAAAATTTATCCTGTGCATTTCACAGATGTACGCTGTTTCTCAGACAGTATTTTTCTGTAATACAATAAAAGACTTGCCTTTCTAACCCTTGAAGAAGTTACAGTTCTGATTTCAAAGCTGTGTTTTTGTGGTCTTCCAACATTACTTGCAAAAAATAATTTTTTTTCCTCCAGTTCCTTATTTCAGGAGCCTTGCATTTGTATGAGCTTGTCCCACTCCTCCACAACATGTCTGGATTCAGGAAGAGGTGGAATAATATATATTGCCTTAGGACAAGCCATGCCTCAGTGAAAGGCTGAAAGGTGTAGAGCTGAAGGGCAGTGAGCCTCCTGTACCATGTGCCCATGGTGTGAGGGAGGCTGGAGCCACGAAAGGAGTTCAGCTTATCAGTCATACTTCTGCTTCTGCCATGTGGAGTGTTACATTGAAACCCGTTTTGTGAAATTTGGGAATAAAAAGAAGATACAGCAGTGTCCATGCATTGAGGTGCAGGTCAGTGCTAGCCCTGCCTGTTGTGCCCCATGCAGCATTGCAATCTCTCAGTTCAAGGTGGGCTAGAAGTACTTGCTTGAAGTAGTCTGGTACCACTAAAAACAAGCCGTAAGCTGAGGATGAGAGGCATCAGTTTTTCAGATAAACTGCCTTACACCTGTGGATTTTTAAGACATCAAGCAATTATTTTTATTAAAAAAGGAAACTAAGCAGTGTTTAGTCTCATTTCAATTATTATAAGGGAGGAGGCTCTTGAGCACTCTGCAGTGCTCTTGTGGCTAACCTGTTCAATGCTTTGTACAGTGTTGAATTTTCAGGATCAAAGGCATTTTGGCATGAACTGTGCACTTGAAAACTTACTCTCATCATTAAGAACAGATTGCTTAATGGCTAATGCCCTGTCCACACTTAGCCCTGATTACTACACTACTTAGAACCCTAGTAGGCATTGTGTGCCTAGAGGAAACAGCTTCAGACTACTAAACCCACAGTTTTAAAGATTTTTATTGAACTTTTCGATTTATGGATACTAGAAACAGCCAATCCAGTGTTGAAAGTTCAGTTGTTCCTGGAAAAGTGTAAGTATCTCAGGTCTAGAAGGGTAAAAATGTATCAGTTTACAGAACTACCTGAAGTTTTTTTGCATTGTACTATTTTCTGTAAAAAGTTTGTAGTCACTGGTTAAAAATGATTGCTTTAAATTTGTGCATTTGTTTCCAGCTTACATGCTGAGTGTATTTGTATATAATATATAAAGATTTGTATATAATATATAAAGATTTATTTCTCTGTTGCTCAAGATACATTTTAAATTTGTAAATTTTTGAAACAGATTTTTGTTTTCCACAATTAGGAATTACGAGTTATGTATGTAGTTCCTATCTTAAAACAGCAGAAGTGGTCTCTGAGATGAATGGAGAGTTTTAAATTTCTTTGTTAAGTTATGTGGGTAAAGTATGTTCTGACCAGTAGCTCCATAGTTTGGTTTTTGGTTTGGTTTTTTTTTTTGTTTTTGTTTTTTTTTTTTTCTTTTTTTTTTTTTTTTTATTGTTTTTGTTTTTTTTTTTTTCTTTTTTTTTTTTTTTTTATTGTTTTTGTTTTTTTTTTTTTCTTTTTTTTTTTTTTTTTATTGTTTTTGTTTTTTTTTTTTTCTTTTTTTTTTTTTTTTTATTGTTTTTGTTTTTTTTTTTTTCTTTTTTTTTTTTTTTTTCACAGAAGAGCTGTGAAATAAGTTTTCTTCCCTTATGGATGTAACTCTAAAGACAATCACAGCGTTTAGGAAGTACGAATTTCAATTGCCTCTGCAATCCATGTTAACATCCTTACATCAATGCATTGTGAGATTTTAATTTTTTTAATGTTTTACAGGGAATCTCTGCTTTCTTCATTGCTAAAAATGTACTTGCTTTTTTTGTGAAAAGCATTTCAACCACACCTTGTGTTTTTGTCTGAGAAGAATGAAGAATTCTGCCTATTTAAAAGGCAGTTAAATGCCACTCTGGAGAAAAAGATATTTCTCGTGCTTCCATCTTGTAATTGCTTATTAGTATCAACATGTACATCAAGCTTTTCCTAGATCATGATTGTATGCTTCTCATTTGTTGAATGCTTGATGTGAGATCTTGCAGCCTGATTTGCCCTTCCTTCCCTCTTTCTGTCCTTCAGAGGGAGATGCTTAGGCTGGGGAGCCATGCTTATGTGTAGGCTCTATGTGATTGAAAAAAATTGAAGAATACAATTCTAGCAGTCTTAAATTGTGTACTCAGAGGAACTGATGTTTGGGCTCTGATCTTGATGCTGGGCTGGAGTTTGAGGATGAATACTTATCATAGAATCATAGAATGGTTTGGGTTGGAAGGGACCTTAAAGCTCATCTAGTTTCATCCCCCTGCCAGGGGCAAGGACACTTTCTGCTAGACCAGGTTGCTCAAATCCCCATCCTACCTGGTCTTGAACACTTCCAGGAATAGGGCATCCCACAACTTCTCTGGGCAACAACTTGTGAAGTGCTCTGATAGTTTTGATGAATGCTTTATAGAATCCACTGAAAAAATTAGTTCTGCCTTTGGAGTTTGAGCCCTCTGCAGTATGTGAATCCTATTGCCATTTCAGACTTTCCACTTTTTGAGTAACGGATTATGCCTTAGTTATGGGAGCAACAACCTATGTGCATAAATTGACTTGGGAACTCTGTGAAAAACCAGAATGGAATCTTACTCTTGGTCTGTTAAACAACAGTGAGTGTATGCTGTAGGAGAATTTCTAGTACTCTTCCTTTTTTTTAATATTGTTTTGAGGGTGAATTTAAAATGAGGGTGTCATAAGTATGGATTGTAATAAACTATTCTGGCTAATGATTTGTTGCCGTGGATACCTTTCAATGCAGGATATTTTCCAAAATGTAGAAGGACATGTCTGAAACTTCCTTAAAAGACATAAAAACTACTTAAAAAAAAGAGTTATCTATCTCAAAGCAGAATAAAAAGTTCAATGTTGAAAATGAATTGATTATTTTTAGGATTTGAAAAATTTTTGCTCTTCAGTTTGGAAATTAAATGAAAGACCTAGAGTTGGGCTTTTCACTGATGATTTCAAGGAGTGCTCTGGTGTGGTATGCAATAGGATTTCACCCAGGCTAATGGGTCAGCCATAGTATGTACTACCTGTTCTCCTACACTATTTGGTGGAATATGATGCTAAAGAGGAGGCAATAGAGTGAGAGTTGTTTGCACATGGGAAATTTTTATTAGAGGCATGAGGACAATTTGTGACTTTTGTGTAGGAAGCAATAAGGAAGACATTGGGGCAGTTTTGGTGGAGGTAGGCTGATTTGTAGCATGGGAAGCAAGGTTCTGTTGTGTGTGTCACAGGTTGGCTCCCCTTGGAACCTCCAAAAACGCTGGGATCTTGAACTACAGGCTGGGTTGCATTTCTTTCTATATTTCTTAGCTATGTGTTTGGGAGTGGTCTTTGTGCTTCCAGTACTGTTCACTTGAGGAGCAATGACATCCATATTCAGTAACTTACTCTAAAGCAAAAAATGTTTTTAATGTTTTCTACTATTCTTTTGTTCGGCATATTCTATATTTCCATGAGTCTTAAAATTCCATCAAAATGAGAAAGGCTTTAATTATATTGATGTTTTGTGTCTGTCTTCCGTCATATTTTCAGAAGTAACTGACAGCATATGCTCCTTGCCCCTGGAGAACGGGGCGAGTGGTGCTGTGCGCCTTTTGATCTGTGAGCTCTCAGCTCTGACATAATGATGAGAAACCTGGAATTTAGCTACAGTCATACAAGCTACTCCTCTCTTTCTCTTACCTCATTTTCCAAATGTGTTTCAGGGGTTGCTTAGCTAGCGTAATTGTTTTGTCCTTCTGCTCCTTTCTAAAAGTTCCTCTGTAAAATTAGTTCACTACATTAATAAGACAATTATGTTCTAATATACCAGATTTCCCCTTTACTGTCTAAGTCATATAACATTAATGAAATTAATTGTGTCTTGATATTTTTAGTTTGTCATGCAGACAGCACAAGTTCAGTTCTGGAGATAATCCTGTAGCAAGCTGAAATGGCTTCTTGCGGAATAACGGGATGATTAGCGATGCCAAATTTGAAGACAAAACTGGGATCTGGTATTAAAAATGTATGTGATTTTTCACGTCCTGAAATACATACTGAGCTACTGGTCATGATTCTTGGGAAAATGTAAGGTTTTATCATTAGCTTGTATGCAAACAGAGAATACAGCAAGTGGACTAAACCCCAGATTTGAAATAACAAATTCACCCAGACTAGCTAACTGTTGCCTTAATTAGATACAGCTTCAAAGTATATGCTAAGATTTTTCCACTACAGCTTTTTATCACTTCCACAAGTTCAGCATGCCCTATACAGATGCTTAATTTGTATGCTGGGCCCTGTGATAAAGCTATTTCTGTCGATGAGATTCCAAAATTGTAGGCACTGATGTCAATGCAGATGAGGTTAGCCTAATTTGGTCAAGAGAGGGCTATGCCATGCAAAATCTTCTTTACATGGGCACGTAAAGGCCAGTGCCAAGACTGACAGGTGTCCAGTGGGTGGCAAGGAGCTTCAGAGATAAACATTCTTGTTGGTGCTGCTACAATTCTTGCTTCTTTAAGAAACAATGTAATAATTGAATGGATGTTTTCAGCATCCCTGCAGAATAACTAAGTAAAATGGAAATGGAATGTAAATTTACGTTAAAAATGTAAATCTTTAAAATGCTGTTGAAATAACTTCTTTTTTATGCTTAATTCAATTTCTGTTTAGTGTTAAAGACTTGACAATGAGACTAGTATCTTGTTGCCTTCAAAAATGGCATATTAAATTCAGAGGTGTACTTCTGTGAAATCCCTGTAAGAAAAGTTACTTGAAAGTGGTTTTTAATTGTAGGAGGTCTTGGAATGTTGTAAATGCAATAAAGTGCACACTGAGGTTGAATAATGAGGAGCGTGTACAAGGATATAGTACTTGAGAGAAGGCTGTAGAAAGATAGTAGTTGTAGTTGCAGAAGTCCCTAAATTTTCTCCTCTAACTTTCCACCTTTTTTTTCTATGTCAATGTGTCAGCGGTGAAGTGTATCAAAAATATATTAATCTATTAATAGAACACTTTCTTTGTATGCCTATTTTCATACCTCCTTCCATGCTTCCCCCTAACAGGATTGCAATCGTACATAATTTTTTGCCTTGGAAATTTTTATATTGGTTTTGAGCTTATAATTCTTCTGTTCCTTTGTCAGCTAGTTCTTTCTTAGTACTGACCTATAAGACCAAAAGCCAAACCAAACAAAAACAAATCCTCTTTCTTTATATCCAAGAAAATATTTCTTACACTGACATCTCTGTAATGGAAAGCTGAGCCTTTTCAGTGTATTTCAGTCTCAAGCACAGTAGTCTTTTTCAGTTCAACACCTGCAGACATGAGGCACAACACTACTGAAAAGCTCTCTGTTACAGGGTCAGCTTTATCTGTAGCGGCTGAGAAGCTGAAATAAGTAGATTTGGGTTTTGATGAAAAGTGTTTGGATGCATGGATTGTTGACACCCACATGCTGACTGAATATTAATGCAAGGCAATAACTGCATGTTTACAGCTGTGTAAATGCCTATAAAACGTAAGGTTTGCATAAAAATACCTTTTTAAAACTTCATTAGCAAGTTTTTAAAGCATTTGCTATATGAAATCTGCATCTGCTACAGGTCAGAATGAGAATTTAGAAGTATGTAAAAAAGGGTTGTATTGGTAGCTCAATAAAATGAAAGGTGGGAAGCTGGCAATAATGTATTATGGTCTGGAAAATAAGGGAAGGTGTTGAAATGGCAGATGTGTGGCATGGGGAAGATTAGGGTTTTCAGCTTACTGTCTCATTAGAGCTTCTCCAAGTTTAAAGAGTTCAGCTGAAATTGGTCTGCCTATCCAATTCAGTTGAAATTGGTCAGTTTATCCTTAATTGGAAGACTAAAAGCATTTTTGGGTATGGTGGGTAAGCAAATTCTGAAATGAGTGTTTAGTGCACATGCATCTCTAGATTTATTTCCTCTAGGAAGAACACCGTAACAGAAACTGTAACTGCAATGGTGTGGGTTTGTATATGGTGTGTGGGGAGTTTTTTGTTGTTTGGTTTTTGTTTGTTTTGGGGGTTTTTTGTTAGTTTTGTTTGGGTTTTCTTTAAGCTTGAAATGTTAGGGGTTTTTTTTTGAGGTGAAAGAAGTTGAATGTACTTGGTCAACCTTTTTTGTATTTCATATACTATGATACCATGTGTGGCTTCTTAGTTTTGTGCTTTGCCTTTTTGTGATCTTTCTTTGACATCCTTTATTCTTCATAAACTCTTATGATGACTTTAAGTTAAATATTATTTTCATTTACTATATAAATTAAATAGTGTTGATTTGTGAATTTGACAGCAAATGATGTAATCAGTTTCAGTGTTTGTCCTCTGTGGTTCTTCAGTTACTTTAATAGAAATAATCACAAAATAAGAGAATGAAAGCCAGACTTTATTTATTTCAGATGTTCTGTTGCTGTCTCTGCTTAATTTGCGAAAGTGAATCTTCCAGCTTTCCCCTTGAAATTTAATCTTTTTTGACAGTCTAATATTTTTTGTGTGATGGCTTGCAAGGAAACAGAAACAAAGATGATTTTATTACTGCCTTTTCAATATTTAACATACTGTTGGAGCTTTAGCATATGCCAGTGTGCCTA
Source organism: Callaeas wilsoni (assembly GCA_013398955.1). Classification (NCBI taxonomy): domain Eukaryota; kingdom Metazoa; phylum Chordata; class Aves; order Passeriformes; family Callaeidae; genus Callaeas; species Callaeas wilsoni. The sequence goes on along the minus strand of VWPU01011420.1, from coordinate 75,763 downwards.
GGGAACTGCTGAAATGTGTTAGGTTTTGTTTTGTTTCTTTTTACCCTGTGGGAATTGTTAGTTTTTTTAAAAATGAGATTTGAAAATTGAAAATCCTTGCTTAAAGTAAATGGAAGCTGTGTTGCCTGGGGAGTCTCAATAAGTGTGACTATTTTAATTTTGTGTAAACTATTCTTTAAATGCTTCCTACGAAGTGTGTGTGAAGGGGTTAAAGGTAGCTTTTTGCAGTGCTGGATTAGGAAAAACTTGCTAGACAAGAACCAGACAGGAAGATATTACTCTAGGCTTAGAGGGAGGTGAGCCCTGATAGCTGTATGAGTACCCATCACTTAGTCAAATAGAGGCTCTTAGTTGTTGCCATACCTTTTCACGTGTGAATGAGAGAAGCCCAGGGAGCAAGTGAAGAGGAGCACCTCACATTGCACCCTGCCCCTGTGCCTTTTAGCCTTCATTCGTTGCACTGCATTGCTCTCTTCTCCGAGTTCGTGAGCTGGACAGACACATCTGTAGAAATTCATCCATAGAGCTGCTGTGTGGGGAGGCCCTGAGTGCTTCCTGTGCTCCCCCTTTCCACACACATGCTTCTGGAAGCTCAGAAGGTGGACGGGTGAGCTAGTAGTGTTCACATAAGCATAAAAGTTATTGGGTAAGCTTCTTTCCAAGGCAAAAAAACTTAAACCTTGAATTTAGAAGATAGACTTGTTGTGTCCTTTGTGTCTTCTGTTGATAATTTGTGAAGAACTATAAGATACAACTGCTGTGACTTTAAGTTCTGTAATTTTCTTTTCTGGTCCTTGCGATGTGTTGTCAGTTTTGCGGTGTCTTTCTATGAGATTGTAAACTCAATGTTTTTTATTTAGATTCCCATTTAAATATAGCACAGTAAGATGATCTTTCACTGTTCAAAGGATATGCTTTAGAAATAGAACATAATTTTTTTATTCCAAAGTCTCAAACATTGGTAGCTTTTCTTGTCACACGTTACCATTCAACTGTTTTCACTTATGTAGCAGGGTTACTTGCAATATGTGAAGTACGTGGGGGTTGAAATTACTGTTTATTTGCTTCCAGTATACCATTTAGTCTTGGCTGAAGGTGTATTTAATAGTGAAACACAGTAACACAGAGCAGCTAAAGCTCAACTTGCATCTCACCTTCAGAACAGTCTACCTTTACTGAGTGGATTGCAGTCTTGAGGCCCTGATGGAACTTTGTCTTGTAACAATGGTACAGTTCTTTAACTCTTCAAAATCCCAGATGAAGGTATTTGTATTGAACTCTAAAATTGCCGCAGTTTCTTGCTGTGAATGAGCAGATGACAGTACCTACCCACAAGGGTGGGCAGATACAGGCTGCTGTAGACCAGTCCTGGTTGAGCATCTGTACAACTGCTAATATGGTTCTCTGTCCAAGGTGATAAGACTCACTACATCCAAGGGTTAAAATATGAATATTCCCTAAAAAGCAAATGACCAATACATGTGTGTCAACTTTGCCCTTACTTTTTCATGCTTTTCTTATTTGTTTGTTTCTTTAAAGAGGCTTTGAAAAAAGTGGAGTATAAGTTCTTTTCAAAATCTCTTCTCTGGAGAGAAGCAGAAATCTTAGTTCTCTGAATTTAAACAAAGACCTAAAATGCCATAGTAAGTAAATGTCCTTTGGAAACGTGTGTCTGAATAAATCAGAGAAAGAATACTGTATTGTAGAACTTCAGTTAATCTCATGGTGATTTGTTTCATAACAGTAAATTTCAGAGTTCCTACATTGAAGTGATCTAAATTGGATTGCTTGTCACTGAGCCAGTTTATACCATATAACACTTTTTCTTATGAAAACACATCTAGCTAAAGAACTGAAAAGTACATGATATGACAGAGGCATTGAGAGTGTTCTAACTTGTATTGCAAAAGAATAATTTTAAAAAGAAGTAATCTGTTTCAAGGTGTTTAATCTATGCAAAGAAGTTAAAAATGTGTTCTTGTCCACCCCTCAACTACAATATGTATGGTTTTGCCTTTTTCAGTGTTACATGTCCATTTCTGTTAATCTGCAAAATCATGATGTTGAGCAAATAAGAGGAAAGGTTTAAAAGAGCCATCAGAAAAATGCAGTGTTTAATAATGTGCTTTTTTGGACAAAGATTTATGTGATTTCTTTGTAAAATATAGACTACCTCTTACCCCTTTTACAAAAAAAGGACACATAGCATGATCCTGATAGTTTTCTGTTGCTGTGTTGCAGTAGCAATAGAAAACTCACAGAAGCAGTGATGGTACAGAAATGCAAGTTGTTGACTTCTTTCATTCACTGGGATTGTATCTTTTCTAAGGGGGGTTTCTTTCTTTTTCTGTCTTACTGAGGGCTGAAATGGAAGATTTCTAAAAGTGAAAACTGGTCTTTAAGGGTATAATTTCTGCCTTCTGGATCAATAGCTGTCCTTGACTTTCAAAGTTCATGTTTTGGAGTTCTCAGCCCTTGGTTTAAGATCAACCAGTCTTTTGAGTTTAGTTGCAATGAGTTAGGTAGTTGCAATGGTGATTTATACGTGGTTGTGGTCATGAAGGTGAATTTTGCTAACTTTTGTAGATTTTTGTGTTTGCTTATGGCTTGCTAGCTGATATGTAGCTTTGTTGATGAGTCACTCTCCCTGGAATTATTTAAAAGATGTGTAGATGTGGCATTTAGGGACATGGTTTAGTGGTGGACTTGGCAGTGCTGGGTTAATAGTTGGACTTGATGATCTTAAAGGTGATCTTTTCCAACTTAAATGATTCTGTGATTTTGTTAATAAACAGCTAGAATAGTTGGAATCTTGTACCTAGTTGTGACTTAGGCTAACATGGCAAATCTTTTAAATAAGAAGCTGAATTGAAAGTTAAATGCTTAGATAACATTTTAAATTAAGATGTAAATAGAAGTAGCATTTGTAAAAGTTGGTCATTGTGTATATGTTGTGAAATTCTCGAAGTCCTGCTCTCAGTATCTGTAAAAATAATGGTGCATTTTCTTCTTTTTTTCCCTTGAGTGCAGTGTTTAGTGGTTGGGTTGGGCTGCAGCAGTAGCTACCCACACTTGTTACAAGAATACTCATAGATTACCATTTAATTATTCTTTTTTAGTGAAGTCTGCTGGAGAGAGAGATCACACATGATGTATAATGAGACAGGGAGAAAAAGCAAAGAAAAGATGGAAATGAGTTGTGGGGTTTTTTTTCCACTGTGTGCTGATGAATTTGTAAATGATAGGCTTATTCCTCTACTGTCATTACCTGCTGTTACTATAGTAAAGTTCCCTGACTGGTTCATAGCAAGTAATAGGTCAGTCAGGAGTGTATCCTAGAAATCAGTGTGCCACAAGCCTCTGTTCTGGGAGGGGGTGTTTGAAGGGCAAAGGAGACTCCATGGAGATTTCTTTTCTGGGCCAGGTGTACAAGTGCATGCACGTGAAATCAGGTCATTCTGGCAAGTAGGAGTAGTTAGCAACAGGCCTCCAACTTTAGCATAAGAACTCAGGTGGTGATGGAGATCTCTGAAGCCCTGCTGTATTTAAAACAGAGCATCATTTGAGACCCAGTAGTATCTCTGAAATCTGGTGCTCTTCCTTCAACTCTGGGTTTCTTGTAGGTGTTACTGAAATAGTTTTTTTTGGGGGGTGGAGCATTTAAAGACACTTCTGTACAAACAATAGTTACTAAGCTTTGTAAGCCAACCCTGAGTTATTCTGCAGGGCTGATGAACTTCAGGAAAATAAATAAAAATAGAAAAGTATTGGAACAGATGGGTATTTCGAACTATAAAAGTAAAATTGGGATCCTGTACTTGGTACTTCAAATAACTGGGTATGTAATAGGAGATAATGGATTTCCACATGGAGCCTCGCAGATCTCTAGGAGTGTATATGGAAATAACTGGAGCTTTGCAAATCACCATGGTATATTAATGGAGGAGCTACTTTGAATGGGTAGGAGCTGGTCCCATGTGATGCCCGTTTCCCAATGAGAGCAAACCGGTATCTTTAGCAAATTTCTGAGCGGAATCTTTGTAACAACTGTTGCAAGACCCCAATTCTGCTGTATTGATAATGCATGCTTGTCTTATCAGGAATAGCACAGAGAGGTTAGTTCAGTAAAAGCAGAAATTGTAGCAAAACATGCCTTTGACTGCTTAGATGCATCTACAGTGCTGCATATCATCAAGTCTACATTGAAGTCATTGGGATATTTGTGTTTCTTTGGAAATGGTGAAAGACAGCAGTTGCACTTGTATGTGTGAGCTGATGGTAAGGAGAGAGGAATAGGTAACGACTTGCATGTGAATGCTAGGTACTGTAAATCTTGCCTTACCAAACATGGTGTCTCTGCAGACATCGAGAAAATGGATTTTAGAAAAACTGAGAAAGAATCTGTTAGAAAGCAGTAAAGAAAAAAGAGAAGAAAGAAAATGAAACAGCATTAGCAACTTCCCCAATTTTAAAAAGATATAATGCAATGTATGATAACTGCTCTTTTTGGTGTGCTTTTTGATGTGCTTCTTAGTTTCAAGATGAAGCCAAGACTGATGGTGATGTCCACAGCTCAAGGGTCCCTGCACTCCCAGAACTGAACTAGTATAACAGGTAGTATGTTAACACAGAGGGAATTTAGTATTACCTCATTTTTATGTAGCCTTCTACCTACAGGCTTACCATACTTATTAATGACCTTGAATAATTTCTTCCACTTATTTGTAAAATGTAATTTCTTTCACTTTCACCTTGGAATTATTAGTGGGATTATTCAAAGCAGCACTTTCCCCAAAAGAAGCACTTTAGCTTCTGTGTTGATTTCTTAAACTTCTCACACAAACAAGTGCACTTTCTGATCTTACTCTGTCTCCAAATTCAGAATTGTATTGCCAAAACAATCTTTCCATTTCCAAGCTGTAATTAAAACAAATAATGGTGTAGTGGTGTTTAACAGGTGGCCAAATATTTTTATTTCTGTGTTCTCATTTTATACTTATGCATGAGACAGTTTTAAGAAAACTTTCAGTAAGAGGAGTCTTAATTAAACCACTTAATGATGGAAGACGAAAGAGGAAGGGGTGATCACCTTGTATAGTTCTGTTTTCTAAGATAATGTTGTATTTCTGAAATGGGTGGAAGAAAGTCTTGCTCCATGCACCTGGGACAAGACCATGCACACACTCCAAGAACATCTTCATGTGTTTTGAGACAGGAAAACAGAAGACTTGTCAGGGATTGATAATAGTGATGATGGAGGGGAATGCTTGACATTTCAAAGAGTATAAGGCTATTTATGCTGGAGTTTTATTCAGAGGAGAGTTCAGTCTTGAAGCAAATTACCTCACTGTTTGTTTGCTGGGTTCATTTTGTTGTTTTCCAGAGTGGTTTTGGTGTGTGCTAACCAGGCTTCTTCCAAAAGAAACGAAGTCATTTCACTCATTGTGTGCACCAAATGTGCCCTAACCCTCAATAAGGTTGTAGAGGTTTGATCAGTTACTGGATCATTTTTTGGCAGCTTTGAACCTCCTATGGTAGGGTCTGGTTCAGGAAGTTGGAGTAAATATGGCCTAAAAAAAAAAAAAATTAAAATTTCTGGGCTTCATATAGTATAGGTGTAAAGATCTGAGCAGCAGCTGTGTTTTGATCTGTTCCAGTTGTGCCAAATTGTAATGCAAATATAGCCTGATGCCATTTATTGTGGGTTTGTTTTTTTAAAGTAACATCAGACTGGTGGTGATTAATTGTCAGGGTGTTTTAACCTTGTCAGCTGTATGGAGGTGGTAATGTTTTTAAATCTATCTCTGTGACAGTTTGTATTTTGGATGGAACTTGACAGACCTTTAGATAAGTGCTGCATTCATTAAGTGAGGTACCAAGAGGCCCATTCTGAATGTTTTGATTGGACTGGTTTTTCAGGGCATGGAGACAGGGCAGAAGATAAATGTTTGGAATGTAATGGTTCTGTAGGGATTCACAGGTTGTGCTGAGACCATGATTATAGCTTAAAAGACAGCATAAATGTTTGGAATCATGATATAAAATAACAAAGAGCCCTATCATACTTAACAAATCTTCTCCTTAATTCAGTAAACATCCACTGTGGTATGCGTCCCCTTTTCCTGTGGAGGGGAGGAAATCAGTTTCTCAGTGTTAAAACTACTCCTGTGGTGATCTGTGCTAACTTTTGTGTTTTGTGCATATACTGGAATTTGGAATTGATTTTTTTTTGAAAAAAAAAAAATTATAGGAAGAGCAGACTCTTCCTATAATTTTGCTTTCAGTTATTCAGCTTCATCCTTTTAAACTCCTTGTTATCCTACACTGTTCCTTTTTTTCCCCCACTGTAGCTTCTTTTTTTCCCAAGTATTTGAGATTGCCTTGTATTTTTGAAATGAAACACTTTTGTCAGCTTAAAATGACAAAAATTAGAATGAATCTGAAAGCTGCACCAAGCATGTAGGACCACTTCGCTGCATAATCAGTGTTCTTGGAGGAAGTTCGACTGCTTTCCAACCCTGGGAAGGGCTAGGGAACGTGTAGCCAGGTTCAATCTGTGGAGCAATACATGAAAGCCACATGCCAGTTCAGGCATGTGTGTGAATGGCTAGAAAGACAGTGTGAAGGATGGCCTGGTATTTAGTGGACAAAAGAAGAAGTTAGACAATGACAATTGGTTTGAACAATTGCACATATTCGGTGCATTAACTTTCATTAACATTATTTATAGTACGTTGCTATAAAAACAATTTTGAAATATGTTTTGAATAGTTTCAGTTCATAGCAGTTCTCCAGGTGGCAGAGATAAAAGAAACTTGTGAATATCACAAGTTGTGGAATCTGCTGGAAACAGGCTCTTCCTAGCATTTGAAGGCAAGGCAGTATCCTGACTTAGCTCGGGGGTTTTGACTACTGGAGTTTGATCCTGTTGTCTGGCACACTTTGCTGTATTTAAATATGATGAAAGGATGTAATCGTGGTTTTACATTTCCTTTAGCATTTCTGTGGGGTTTAGTAAGGTTTCTAATTGCCGTGTCCTCTGGTAGTAAAACTTTCTTGTTGAGTCCAGCGTTGGCAGCGGGAGGAGTGGGGCAGAGCACATTGCAGGGGCTGTCAGGTGACAGCTGCCGCCTGCCTTGTGCCTCACTGCTGTGCCCTGCTGCTTTCAGCACTGGCGGCCATCGGGGGGAGATTATGCTTCAGGTATTTGGGGTGATCCAATGGGAATTGCATTGATCTGGTGTTTAGCTCTGATCCTTATCAAATGGATTACTACTAAGGTAGGCCATTTTTTAAATCTGTTTAGACTAACTGGATTTATAAATAGTCTGAGAGAAAACAAGTTATTAAGAACTTCACAAGTGCTTATTTTTGCTTTTTAATTCTAATCTGTTTTGGAAATGTCATTTGCCATTTAAGATTGTGTTTCCTAAGTGTTCATACATGATCTTGTAGCTCTTGACTTTTGCTTGCCTTGAAGTTGGGAAGGAGTGTGTTTGTAGCAGTGTCAGTAAGGAGACGGGGCAAAAAGGGATCCGAAGTGGCTTCTGAATGGCAGGAGTTGGCTTGCCTCTGTTACTAACAGATTTTCAGTTTTATAACACTTTAAAACCTCTGTGAGAATAAGGAAAAACAATTTCAAACGTAGTGAGAATAATACAAATTAGTGTATTTTGCTTCCTGGACAGGATATCCTTTTTGTATTGTTGATTTCAGAGTTGCAGGAGTGGAAATACCAGTCTTGTGTGCTTATATGAAATATCTACTTTACTTTGTAGCTTTTCCATTTGAGATCTGTGTTTTGAAAAATGCATGCTAATGTTAGGATTAAGTTTTTACTCTCTCATTCCAAAGAATGTAAGTGTCCCCATAATGGATATTTGTGCTAGTAAATATAGGTGATATTGGTGTCTGGAGATGAGACCAGGCTCTTCTCAGCATAGCTCGCTGCATAATCTGGAATTAATTCCAAAAGGATGAATAAATTTAAATGTAGGATTATGAAGGAGAGCCAGAATCATTGGAGAGAATGAAGGAAACTGGAAAAAAAATAGAATTCCTGCATTTATAGATAAATTTCTCTTTTTTGTTATTATTATTGATATACACTTCTAAAATTTTTGCACAATTAACAGGGGAATCTGAACAAGCATGAATTTGACTTTGTTGTGAAAAGCTTTGCCGGGCATCCATGCCTGTACTCTTCACTCATTGCCAATAACATGTTTCTAAATTTATTAAGAGCAAAAATGGTCAGGCTTAGTTGCTAGCACTTGTGACAACTTTAGTTGCATCAAGAAAAAGACCAGGATACCCAATGGATGTTCACTTGTGACTGAAGGCATATTCTGAACATCAGAGTTTTACAGCCTGTGTGCTAGACCAGTACATCATCCTCATTTTACTGGTGTATTGTCAAACTGCTGGCTTTCTGGAACTTGACATAAAAACCCTGTTCAAGAGTTATGTCTAATCCAGTTTGGTCAGAGATTGTTTTAAGGTGAGCAAAAATAGGAGTTCCAGGCAGCTGACATAATACAGTTAGGCATAAAATTCCCTGCTCTTTATGATTGGGTTTTTACATGTGCTAATGGTTGTTTCTTTTACAGAATTAGTACTTCTGTGTTCATCCAGTTACGTGTTTTGCCATTGCCATTGAGTCTTTCTGCTATTTTGATTTAGTTTCTAAAGGCAATACCCCTCTGCACTACTGTCCTCACTTAAACCAATTGCTTGTGGGTTTTTTTTGACTGTGCATTCTTTCTGATCAATTATCAAGCTTTTGTTTTGTACATTTTTGTTAAGTTTTGGGTTTTTTTTATGTTGATAAAGTTTTGGGTAAATCTTATGCTACTTTATATACATCTGAGGTATATAAGAAAAAATAGCTTACAGATGCTTGTTAGATATATGTATCACTAATGTTGATAACTATCATTCAAATGATAGCTAAGTTTAAAAATGGTTGCCATCTGTCTTGGGAGATGGTCATGTGAAATAGCTTTATATGGAAGAAAATATTAAAATTATCACATTCAGATATTTGAGGGAAGGGAGTGGTTCATATTGCTGATTAAATTTCAGGAAGGGAATATTAATTACATTTTCTTACTGCTGGTTTGATAAACGTTCAGAGTACTGCTTTGAACTGCAGTGAAATTTTAAAATAATAGTAGTTGGACCATTTTGCAGTGGCTTACCTGAGTTCAGTGTCAAGTGCTTGAAAAGAACATTTTTCTGTGCTTTAGTGAGTTAAAAACTTGATGGTGCCTTTTGGAAAACTGTGGATCTTACGATAGCATGGAACTTTTAAATACTTGAAATAAGTCTAAGATACATGACAGTCTTGCTTTTGAAATCTAATAATACTTGGAGAAATAAGGTTTTAACTAGTTTGTCGTTCTCGAGGCTTCTAGTTCGTAAAACTGTCTTATGATCTTAAATGCTTTCCAAGTGTGTATATTTGAGGCAACATAACCAGTACATTGCAGTTGCCATGATATAACAACTTCTCACACTTGTCTTCAGAGCAGTTGAGACTAATGCTCCGATAGTTGAGCAAAGAGCTCAGACTGAAAAGTCAGGTAGGTAAAACACTTGCCTGGCTGTGTTGCTCTCCGTCCTACGTCTTTTCTTTCCCAGCTTCTGAATAAAAAACTGAGTAACAAAAAGAGGGTTGTGCAGTCCATCAAAAAGCATGGGTGGTTCTTTCTTATGGTTGGTACTGAATTTTGAATGCCAGCAGCTCTAGCAGGTTTTGTTAGAGAATGAGACTAGCAGTTATTTGGCTTGACAGTCCGCAAGCTGGCCCTTGCCGAAATGAAGTGCTCAGCAGTAATGCTGGTGCTCTGCTCTCAGCAAGATTGGGAAGTCCATGTGGTAAAACTGATACATCAATGGAAACATTTCTGTTTGACACAAACAGCAGCAGGTGCTTGGTTTCCAAGTGGTACATGCAAATGCTTGTACTCCCTAGCATCACTGAAGCGGTTTCCTTTGAAGATGTATCTCTGTGCTATTTTGGCACATTGTTCCCATTACATGGCCTTTAATAACTTTCTATACTCTCTGAAAAGATGTTCAGAGACATCTGATTTAAATCTAAGTTCTGGTAGATACTCCATTTTCATATTTTTGCAGAGTCCTTGTATCAGTGTTGTTCTTAGAGGATTAATGGATCTTCCAATTTAGTTTGAACTTCTATCGTTCACTTTCCACAAATATGCCACAAAAGAGAGGAAAACTGAAAGGTTTTTTACTGTATTGAGCTTTGGATGAATAAACGATACTCTAGTGTGAAACTGAAGTTTAAGGTGAGGCTTTGAAAGTAGAAGTCCAGAATAAACAATCCTTCCCAGTCACCTTTCTGACATCTGTCTTCACTGCTGAAGCAAAACAGCCCACCCAGTTCAGATGGCTGTGCTCGTGCCTGGAAAGGAGCAGAGCAGTTGAGAACCTCACCTAATCATTTGAGGAATTTGTTAAATCACTTGGAGTCCAGCACATTCCCACCAACCAAGTTGTCCTTGTGCTTGAAAACGGAACCTGCCTAAACACAAACACATTAGGATTGTCTTGTCTTCGAGCACTAGTAATTCTGTCTGCTTGCTGGAATGGTGCTTATTTGTTTGATATTTGTACAGGGGGTCAATATTGTTATTAACAGGTACAAATCTTCAGGTAGACCAAAGAGGTGGCAGAGATTTAGAAATAAAATTTTATGCTAAAGGAGTTAAAAGTGTTGACAATAACATGACAACAAGTAATATTTTGAGGTGCCAGAAGTCAGTCTTAGTCCACAAAGATTTCTGATCCTAGGTGTCTGTAGGGTGATTCAGTGTGTGCTATGGTCATCTCAACTGTGTAAGTGAGGTATGTTTTTAGGGTAATTGCAGTCTTGGTGTCTCAGCATAGGCTACAGAGAGTGGGCCTCTTAGCAATGAGGAGGGTGGCTTTTTTGGTCATCAACAAGGGTAAAATCCTGGTGATAAACTTGTTTGAACTGTTGAGTGCTTTACAGTAACTTTAGTTCTTCGAGGCCTTCCTTATGAATTTACTGTCTGTCAGCTCATATCTCAGTAAAAACTGAAGCATTAAATCTGGTTCTTCTGTTTGCTGGGTTTAAGTAGTGAAATCTGGGCAGTACATCTTAAAGAACCACACACAGGGTATGTTACATTACTTCTTTCTGCCTTTTTCCTTGCATTTTTCTAGACTACTGTTGGAGGTAGAATAACAAATGCATTGACAGTATTATTTGAAGTGGGAAAGTAGGTGATACACCACAACCTGCAGCAAATGGTCTGTTACATATTTGCGGGGTAAGCTGACACAAAGCAATCCATGTCTGGATGAGTGCAATATTATTTGTTTACCTATCACAAGTTGCTACAAAACCTCTGTACCATTAGCTTTGTCCTTTGTCTCTGACTGCCCACCACAGTGCTCAACTATCTACCTCACTTATTTGCCTGGTCTAAAGATAAAAGGTCTGACCACTCATCACCCATCCAGCCTACGTCTGTTGGTGGAACTTGCTAATACGTGTTTACCTCTAATCTATTTTATTTAACAAATTTCAGTGAATAAGTATCTTTGAGACCTCAGTCCTTTTAGCAAAATTAGCTGAAATTGTCCTACTATTTGCGAAGCATTGCTAGTGAAAGTTATAAAATAAATTGTCTCTATTTTTTCCTTGGAAAACCAGACTTTCTAAGGTAATTTTAATAGATTTGATTGTTTCAATTATTTCCTTGCAGAGCAAAAACACTTATCTGTATAAGCAACTACTTTATGTTTTTAAAAATGTGCTTTGTGTTTGATATCATAGATGGATGCACTGCTTTATATATACTGCTTTAGCTAACAAGATTTTATTTTAGGGAGCAAGTAATATTTTAGAATTGACATATCAAAAGGATTTATTTTTCAGTAAATTTTTGTATATTGTTTTCTTTCCTGGAGACTAATGCTCCAGTTGTAGATGGGTCTTGTAGCTGCATGTGTGCTTAGGTTTCTCCTGTATTAGATTACAGAACTGTACTGGACATGTCCAGAAATCTGTGATAGACAGGTGCAAATTGCAAGTTAGCACTAAATTACATCACTGATTATGCCTAGTCAGTGATATGAAATTTTCCAGGCTACTGAAAATATATTCAGCTGAGATTTTCTGAAACTCAAAGGCAGGTTTAATGAAAAAAAAATGAAAATGTTAGTGAGAAATCAGCATCATTTTCTGGCTGATGAGTTGTATTTCTGCCTTTCCCATCAGGACAGGCACACTGCTATGAGGAATGCTCTACAAACATATATTGAGGAATTATTTGCGTGGTTTATGATGTTCCAAGGAAATACAGAACAAAAGCAAAGACAACAGAAAAGTTCTGTTATAGGGAGTTCTTCCTTGTAGTCTTCACAACAGCTGTTATTATTGGACCCCATTTGGAGCTAGGTCTTTGGTCACTTCTGTAATTGTATATTAAGCTTACTTTTGGAAAAAACTTCTACAACTTCAAGTGTAATGTTTTCTTTTCTGTTTTACCATGAAAAATATTTTTTAAAAAAGTGTATCTTCTGAGTTCGGAGTCTTAGCACATCACTTGTACAAATCACAGTGATTGAGGTTATTCATCTAGTCTGTCTTTGAGTTCATTCAGCTTGTTCTGTAGATAGATGCATATCAGCTTTTTTGCCTTTCCATGTAATTTTTCTTTCCTTCATTTTCTTTCTTTCAGAATTCTTCTTCATAGCCAACATAATTTTTTCTATCCCATTTCCTAACATGGTTTGATTTCTTATCTTTTGAACTTGCACATTTTCAGGCTGTTGTGTGTCCATGAGGTAGTGTTGTTCCTGCTGCACAAATGAAAAATGAGTGATTGTGTTCACCACCAGGTTGACTTCTATCTAAAGTTCTTTAAGGCACGTGATGACTCCTTATGACATTGAAGACTTCACTGTCTTCAGTGTAGGAAAGAAGTGTGGTGTACAAAGAAAGGTCGTAGGAGTTTCTAATGTGCACCTCCCACAAAAAAAAAAAGTCTTATTTCTGTAAAGAACAAATGTTCTGAACTGTCAAAATGGAGGTCTGATTGTGAAGGTGATCCTCTGATCCTGGGATTAACAAGTAATGTTAATGAATGCCTTAGGAAGGGCAGAAGATGGTCAAAGTGTAGTAAAGGCAAGATGTGAAGCTGAGTGCTAGGTGGAGCTGTGCTTTGCGCACTGCGATGCCAGCGTTGTGTAGCAGTGAGAACATTCCTCCAGTTTTTAGCTGTTAGAGTTCCAGTTCCACACTTTGTGGGAGACTTCCTGGATTATAAGTATTGCAGTAGCTGAATATGTATGAAACATAGGTGTCCCATGTAGGTAAGAAATACAGCTTATGTGGGAGTATCTCAATGTTGTGCATGGATAACTTGATGACCTTTCTGAACTTCTATCATCAAATATGAAGTACTACTTGGTGGCTTTCTCTGAAATGACTTTATGTATAACATCTTACCTCAGTGATACCGCGCTTTGCCTACAGAAAATACTGGGTAGAATGAAGGTAGCATGTGGCATCCTAAGGCTGCAGTAAGGGTGTAATTTCAGTTCTTTTACTTCTTTTATCTTTGGAAGATGGAAATACCCCATAGGTAAAAGCAGATACATAAACCAGGAACTGCAAGTATTTATTTCAAGTATGGTATTCTAGAAGGCCATGAGAAGCATTTTCTCGTGTCTGCATAATCTCGTTCTACGTGTTTTTTATTGTGAGGAATCATTGAAGAACATTGGAAAAAAATACAGGGGGGTGTTTTTTACTACACTCTGATCTCGGTTTTCATAATCTTTTCACTACCAATTCCTATCCTTCCTTTGTTCCCTCTTAAAACAAAATCAGTAGATACATATACTTGAAAGATATATTTTGCATGAAAGACACAAAATTCCTAAAATTAGTGTTAAGTGTTAAAATGGAAATGGTCACTTAATACTTTATTTTCATTTCAATTTAAAAATTATTTGCTTCTAACTTGCTTAAAATACACTGGTTTTTTTTTCAGAGACGTGGAGCAATTTCCTATGACAGCTCTGATCAGACTGCGTTGTACATTCGTATGCTAGGTAAGCATACCAGTTTCTATATTGCAAGTTCTACCATTTATGATTGATTTAAATAATAACTTTTTAATATCTTTGTTGAATTCATAAGCTTACCATTTTCTTTCTCCTGGATAATATTTTGGTTAGAATCTCTAGAGGAGTTTGGGTTCTTTTGTGTTAAATTGGGTTTTTTGGTTGTTTGCCTTTTTTTGTCCCTCTTTTCCTGAGTTAAACATTGTGTAGGATGTTTTACTCCTATATTAAAGAAAAAGGAAAGTTCTTATAATTAACCTAGTGTTTGGTAGAAGTAAGGTTTTCTGAGTGACTCATGATTGATCTTTCTGCGATGGAATTTGCCACCTCTGCATGGTATCTTTCTAGTTAAAACTGTAGCTTAGAGAACACTTGTTTGAGAGTTACCACACACTCTTAAAAGCTTCAATTCTGAGGCTATGAAGTGCGCGAGGTGTTCTTGAAATGATACGATTTTAAACAATATTTTTCTCATTAATCCTAGAAGGTGACTTGAGAAGGGAAAGGGCGCTTGTCAGGGCCGAGTAGCTCAGTCAACTTGCTGAGGAGTGCTTCCAGAGTAGCAAGGAGATAAAGGGTAAAGCTGAATTCAAACGAAGGAATGATATTGGGAGGGGAGAGCATCCAGGAGAGACCCTCTGTGATAGTGAGTGCACAGAAGGAGTTGAGGTCACTTGTTGAGAGGAGAAAAATGCAAAGCTCTTGCAGATCTGGCTGCCAGATTCAGTATTTCCTGCACCTCTTCTGGAGGCTGCTGGTGGTGCAGATGGCATGGGGACTGTGTGTGTGCTCTGTCTGTTTCACTGCTAAATGATGCCACTTAATTTAAGCCATCTTGAGCTATGAATTTGTGTTGAAATGGACTATGAATGCTTGCATGATGTCTCACACAGCTCAATGAACACCAACAGCTACTCATTACAAATTCTTAGCCATCTCCAACTAAATCAGCCAGAACATGTCTTTTTATGCCCTGAGTCTTTTCAGTTTAGTGGTACATTGTACATGCTAAAGTCCCCAGAAATTCATAACTGCTTTGTGTATGAATTTAAAGTTGTAAGCTATATGCACATGTGTATATGAATTTATAGTCCTAACCTACATATGTAGGAATATATGGTCATATATATATATAAATCCAATTTTGACTTAGCAGCTTCAAATTTTTTTCCAGTTATTTTTATTTTTTGCATTTGTGAAGTTGTTAATACTGTAGCACTGACTGTCTGCTGAAGGAGTTTTGATCAGAGAATTTAATTACTTTGGTGATTAGTTAAGATGAGAACAGAAGATGCTGGGTTCTAAGTGTTTATTGAAAAAGCTTCTGGATTTTTTGTTGTTGTAAATAGATTTATTTTGTTTTCAAAAGTTAAAATGAAGTAGTTAGGCTCTCCTTCTGCAGAAGGATTTGTGATAATGTGCAAGTAATTCTAGACAGAAGCAAAACGTGACTTCCTCTAGTTTTTGGTATATACATCTGAATAGAGAGAAAAATCTAATTTATCTTGGAAATCTTCCACTATTCTCATAGGTGGAACTGGAAAATATTCAGAACATGATGTTAAGTAAATTCATTTTTCACTTGTACTCTCATTGGAATTAATTCTTACAGAATGAGATTGGTGCTTGTTATGAATAGTATAACTCTTGCTGGCATAATTCATTCATGCTGTTCTGCTATTCAGAAGCAGTAGATCTTTTAAAGGATTGACTCCTAACTTAGGTGAGGGAGGAGGGTACCAACAAGCAAACAAAAAATTGCTCACAGGATGTTTGAATCATTATGTGATAAATTTGTATTATTTTCTCACTTAATAGAGATCGCTTGGCTTTCCCAAATGTTATGTACACTTACTGTACAAGTTAGCAACTATTTACATATTTATTATTTTCATACTTGTAAATGGACTGTAAAAAAGACCAGCCTGAAAGCTGAACAGTTGGACTCATCAGTATGTAGAAACATTCATATCAGAGTCGATTGAAGGGTTAATATATTCCATTAGAATTTTTTGCAAGAAATATGAAGGATTGCATTTCCTGCAGTATTGTGAGAGTTTTGTTTTTGTTTTATTTATCTTAGTACACTTGAGCAGAATAAGCTATAAGGAATCCTCAGCTGTAACTTAATGGGAAGTTAGGCACAGTCGCGAGATTTGCCTTTCACTTGGTTGGTTTTATTCCATACAGACTGTATCTGCTAATAAAAAAATGTACCTTGATAAGGTGTTTATCTTTAGCAGACCAAAACCACAAGGCTAAGAGTATCTACAGTAACTCCCTCTGCCTTTTAGTTGTGCTGGCCATGAAGTTGCTTCATTCAATGTTTTCAGGCTGTTCCAATGGTAATCCAATGGAAATTCATTTACACCAAGTAAATAGGCATTTTTGTGGTATAGCAGTGTGTCCAGGTCCAGTTTAAAAGATCCTATTTTAGGGGTACGCAAGATAAAAAACGAACTCCTATCTGCCTTCATCAGTGTGTCGATATAAACAAGCAGCGTTGACTGTAATGACTCATCTGTCATACCCCATTCCCAAAATATACACTAAGCCACTCCCGAGTGGCTTATTTACTGTTTTAAAATATAGATACAGATGCAGCATTGTAGAATTTTTCTTTTAAGACCTTGAAAAGGCTAATACATCTGCATCACCTCAGCCACTTTTCTCATCAACTATGAGGAATTCTCAAAATATCTTGTAAGTGCTTCTGTGTAATCTTGATACTTTCTTGATTTTTCTATTATTTGCTTTTCTGGTTTCTTTTTCTTGTTGCTTTATACTGACTGAAAGTTTTTCTACTGTGCATGTGGTAGAAAGTGTGGGGCACTGACTGTTTGTATTGGTGAGCATGCACCTCTCAATTACAGTTGAGTTTACCTTCCTTTAAAGGTCTTGATCACTTCAAATGGGAAACCTTGGAGAAAAGCTACTGTGTAATGTAGGTGCATGCTCTTCTCTGGTAGTGTTTTTTATGTTGTATTCTGTTTGCTTTAATTCTGGCACATTCAGCTGACCTGTCATCTGTTTCTTCAACAAATTTAATAGGAATTTTAGTCTGTGAAGTTGGTAATTCTGTCTGAAAATCTGCTCTTCACAACCTCATGGCTTTGACCTGAGTGCTTTACCTTGAGGTGGCTGTCATAATTTCTGCTCCCAGCTGTCCTCCATGATCTCTGAGGTTTCTGCCCCTGCTCCGGATGGCCTCAGCTCCCCAAGCAGCTGCTGCATTGTTACTGTGCCACACTGCAGTGTTAGGGTAGCACCAAGTATGTGCTGTGTAACCCTAACGCTCAGGGATGTCAGCTGTGGCATTTCAGCTGCCTCGTAAGTATCAGAGCTGTCCTTGTGGTGTGAGCAGGAATCTGAGAGAGGGGCAGGAACTAAACAATCTGTTTCAAGGTAAGTTTTGTAACAGCCCTAATTTCTTTACAGTTTTCAGTTGTGGCTGCAAACCTCCCTCTTACATTCCTTCTTCCATTATTTATTTAGTCTTCAGTTAAATTTCTGCCAGTATGACCTTTGTCTTAAAAATGCAAGTGATCCCGATCATGCAGGACTGTTCTGGAAAAAAGTGTAGCTAAGTACTCAGCCATCAGATACTGTATTATTTTTGTGCACAAAATAAAGTTTGGAAAGGAAGGCTTTACATTTTTTAAATCTTCCTCCTGATTCTTTGGAATCACCAAAACTCTGAAAGAGGGAAAAAATTGTTCCTGGAGGTCCAGTCTCATTAAGATGCTGGACTTGAATGTGTTCCCTTAAGGTAACACAGGAGTCTTTCCAGTGTGGCTGAAAGTGGTTCAAGAAGAGACACTTTGGATAAAAGCTATTGCTTGCTGCTACTTCTGTGCCCTCCCTCAAGGAAATTTACCTATAAGCAGACTGTGGGATCTGATGGTTTAAAAAGATTTTGTAAACATTTCGATATGTTTGTGAAGGTATAAATAAATGAAAACTATTCATAAGTTCTTTTGATTTAGGTGTTGAATTTTAATTGTCTTTCAGCTACCATAATAATGATTGCCTCTGAGGCTGGACTTCTGTTGCTGTTTGAAGGAATTATGTAACAGTGTCCTTTTGTTTGATAAAAGTAATCTCAAATCTGAGCTATCTTATGCTTTTTTGTAAAGTTCCCTATGAAGATAAACATGTCTCTTCCTTAAAATTAAATTCTGCATAACTTCAGAGTCACAGGGTTGCAAAACACTTGTGCAGGATTTCCCAAGCAAATTGATGTGAACATGTTTTGTTGTGTGAAAGTACAATGAAGTGGGTGCATTTGGGATCCATTAATCTCCTGCAGGTTACATTAACCAAACAGCGAATGTGTGATGATGATCCAGTATTTCTGGATGTTTTGGAACTAACTATACATATGCACTAGAGATTAGTTTCACTGTGCTAATAGCACATTATTTCATAATGTGCAGGCAGTTATTCCTTTTTCTGCTTCTGTATACTTAGAAACTTCAGATGGATGTATGGTGTCATCAAATTCCACTTGTACCAATATTTTTCAAGCACATTTATTGTCTGAAATCTTGAAAAGTGCAGCAGGTCTGTACCATGATAATGGAGACATCTCTTCTGCCTTTGTTCTGGCACAAGAGGATTTTCTACTTTGTTTGCTGTAATAAATTCCAGTCCTGTAGAAGGGATATATTTTTCCAGAAAAAAATCCAATTGTGTTCTAAAAAAATTAATCCGCTGTTGAGATACTGGTTTTTTAAAAAATAGCTTCTTCTACCATGATTAGGGAGAGACAGTTTTGTTCAATAACTATGTAATGAAAATATTTAGCTTTCCTTGCTGAGAATTTCTCATTTTATATGTATGTAAGTAAATACACTCATTTTAGCTTTATCTTATTACAGTTGCCTTTTCCTTAGTTTGCCATGTGCATTTTTAGTATACAATTCCTTCTTTGGCTAAATATTCCTGTAAATAGATTTTCTAATAATTCCTGTTTAAAGTAATATAGTCAGTTGCACTTCTTCATTTTACTTACAGACAGTTTTTCTTGTTTTCCTCCCTAATATTCTCAACATTGCAGGCATTTCAAGGGTACCAGGGATACTATTATTCTGTCTATACTGTTAGACAAGGGTACTAATAAATGAAAAAGAACAAAGCAGAGAGAAATTTTCTGGATGTCAATTATCAGATGAACCTTCTCATTTTGTTATTTGCAGAATTCCATATTGTTTTGCAGGTATTTTTCTGTGAACTTTTCCTGTTCTTGACACTTAAAACAAATTGTTTGTCGAAACCTAGTTATACACTGGCTGAAACTATTTGCTAATTCGTCCTGTAATTTGTAAATTCTAAAAGTAAAGAACTACATTGAAAACAAAATAAATCACAAAAGCTGTATCACCTTTTCTGTAAAAAATTAGCTCCACTAAAAAACCTCTTTTATTTTTCTTTTAATTTAGCTGGTGAACTCATTCACACAGCTGTAGCTATGCCTGATTACCCAGATATATATGAGTGAAAGGTAATGAAAGTTGAATTTTCCTCCGTGTACACTGTTATTTTCATATACAGCTACTAATGCATTTGCCCCCTCTCTTCCAAAGTTTCCTCTCTTTTTCATTTTTATTAATTTATTTTGTAAATAAAATTCACCAGTTGCTTGTGCCTAACAGAAGAGTTCTACAATTTGCTGCCTCTGTATTGCCTGGAAGGAGACAAGTCTCTTGCACTCTGCTCAAATGAATGCTTGAAGCCTTTTTAAGTAATATATTGTAAGTGGTCTGAAAAATAATACTTGCAGATAGTAATTGGGTTGCTTTCCCTTGCAGCTCAGTTAAGATTTTCAGTTTAAAAAAAAAATATAGGGATTAATAACTGAAAGGCACACGTATTTAGTATGTTTTTACTGATATGTAAACTTTAGGGGAGCCCTGGGCCTACTTAGCCTTTTGTGGTCCTTCCAGCATGCCTCACAAGATAACATTCACGTAAAGTGCGTCACTGTAGATGTGTCAGTGTTTATAGATATGTATCTTTAGAAAGGTACCTGTTAAGAATTAAAAGCATATTGCTGAAGTGAGTTAGTACCTTTAGCTATTTTCTGACAAGTTGCCTGCTTCAGCATTACAGATTAGCAGGTTAGAAAAGAAAAAAAGCAAAAAAAAAAAGCTCTCTAGATGTCTATGACTTGATGAAAATTGAATAGCTATATTTTTATTTAGTTCTTATAAACTCAGTCATAGTGCTTTTGCTTAATTACTTATTTTGGTTTCATATGAGAAGTGCTGTGTTTGAAGTGAGGAGAATGCGGCACTTGAAGGATTTTCATAATTAGAAACCACGACATTTGCACATCTTAAATTTATCTTTGTTAGGGTTTGAGGAGGGAAACACTATTGCATTTGATCCTCGAAGATTTCTAAAATTTGTAATTGCAAAAGGATTTTAAGTGAAAGCTTTTAATTCAGGTGAACTGCTTGTATTAATACATACAAATATCTAACAAAAAAATACTGATCAGCTTTCAGTTGGTAAAATGCATAAGTAGAAGTCAACTAGCATGCTAAAAGATTCAGGTTGAAGCTAATTACGGTGCAAAATAGTTTGATAAAATTTTAATACTGAGTTTTGGTATTTTAATAGGCTCTTGTGTAATATTCAAACAGCTGAGCACAAGTAAGTAAATGCTAGTGGGAAAATATTATATAATATAAAACCGTATTGTAACTAGCTTATTTGCTAAAAGCTACCATTTCTAGAAGTTGAATCTTTTTTGTATTCTACAAAATGTTATCGTTGTATGTGTGTTACTGAGGAACAGATCAACTTTAAATGTTCTTGTTTTCTGTCATATTAAGGTGCATTTTTACCATACTGGTGTAGCAAGCTCTTCCTAATTTCATCTGAATGCTTATCACATGCTTCTGGCAACGTATGCTTAGGCAGGAGAGATTTTGGCAAGAAAGCATGTGATTGCATGTTTAACAAGTCTTCAAACTTTGTTTTGAATTTCACCTTTAAAACAAAAAGCATTGAAGTAGGCCTATTGTTTGAATTACTCTCCTCCATTAAGTACATGAATCTTTACCCCTCCAGGCTATGTTCATTTGCATTTTATCTCTGCCACTCTTCCACACTTTTATTTCACTCTTGACCCTGTTTCTAGGAGATGTGCGAGTAAGAAGTCGGGCAGGATTTGAAACAGAGAGAAGAGGTTCTCATCCATACATTGATTTCCGTATTTTTCACTGTAAGTATTTAAAAGCAGATAAATGACAAATAAACAAAGGCTTCCATCAATTTTAACTACTGAGCCTCTAAAATAAAGTTAGCAGCTCTTATAGCAAGACTATTTTTTTTTTATACTTCTTAGGAAAATCTTTCATTCTAGCTCATCACCAAAAATAGAAGAGGAAAATCTTCACTGCTAAATATTTTTTTTTAAAAATTATAATTTTAAGCTCATTGAATTTAGACCTGAATCCGTATGGAAATGAATGAAGACTTATCTTCTAAACAGCTACTGATGTGTGTGCTGTGTGCTTACTTGGCAGACACAATCAGTTGAGAATACTTTTCTGTTTTTATAAAGCAGTAGAAAGGCCCTGTCCAGGATGATGCTTGAACAGAATTACAGTAATATCAATATTCTTGACCTCATCATAATGAATTAACATTACATCTACTCAAATGGGTCGCTAGGACTTAAATTTTTGGACAGAGGCAAATCTTAAATAAAGTGTTAGGAGAAAACAGCAGCCTAAATTTTTTTTGATTATGTGTTTGAGGAATTGTTTTTTTTTTCCGAAATGTTACAAGAAGAATATTTTTGTAGAGAAAAAAAGTAAAATTATCCATCTATATTGTTATAACTAAATTTGTCAGTAGTTGTGGTAATATAAAGTTTCAAAACTACCAACCCAATATGCAGCAAAAGTGCAGGGATCTCAGTCTTCATTAAATTATGCCAATAATGAATGTATTAAGTGTCGTAAAGGATATAACCAACATTGTATCAGCACAATTCCAAGTATTCTGAATGCAATGGAGAGATTTAGTAAAGCCGATTTCATGGTAATAAGTGTGGTTGTTGTAATTACCTTATTAATAAAAATGAGTGGCAGAAACTGGTCCCAGGCTCTGATCTTAAGTTATTTTTAAAAGTAGATAATTTCTAAAACTCTTAAACTCTTAGTTTTTTTCAAAAGTTTCATAAAAATAGGTGAGAAAACAAAGTTTGAAGAGTGTGCTATGTAGATTTTTTTCAATAAAGAGGATAAGAGTTTCATCTCAAGTCCTGATTGAGTGTAATAAATTCTCTGTAGAAATAGCATGCAATTTATGAAGTACATAACTGTCTTTTTGTGTATATATATATGTGGCATTTCATGCTGATATGGGAAAATACTAACAGAAATATCAAAGAACTACCTGTTAAAAGGCAGTCAACATATGATATTATCGGTGTTGTCAAATTAACTATTTTCTATGGTCCTCATCATACTGTTTCTTTCCATCCTGATGACTGTGCATCAGGCAGATCATGACTTAATCAGGAAAAGGACTTTCACACCCTTTTTCCTTGCCCCTACTTTTTCAGACGCAGCCACGAGCTTTTAGCAACATCACCTGTGGTGTCTGATGACAGCAAAAAATGTTGCTAGGAGGCCCAAAAATTTTTTGGCTTTAACTTCCCTCTCAAGTCAGCTGCTGTGTTAGTTTTCAGAGTTGTCATATTATAGTCAGATTTTTTGCACTTCAGGGTTGTAGCTTGTTGAAGAGTTGCTCTTTCACTTCAGGCTCTTGCTACATTGTGGAGTTTCTTTCAAAGTCAGGAATTCTCTCACCATATCAGTAGGTTATCTAATAATTTACATAAATGTGGGATTCTTTTTTATCTTTAAAATGTTTTCTTTCTCTCTGCAATGCTAATTTAGTCCTGATCAGTGTTTCCTTAATTATTTTAAGCAAAACAAATTTAGTAATGAACTATGAGACTATGCCAGTAGAGAGAAGTTGCAGGAATCAGACTTGACCTAATTTTTAGGATATTCTCCCTGCCCTCTCCTGGTTACTTCAGAAGGAGTTGATTTTGCCACATAGAGCTAAATGACTGAGAAATATTCACCCATTCGAGCAATTGCATGTGAGAGGAGTCAGTCAGCTCTTCTTTCCTTGGGACAAATACTGAACTGGAAAGAGTAGTCTCTTCTGCTGCTGAAGCAGACTAAACCATCTGGATGTTGCCTTTTTTTTTCTCCCCACCACAGCTGTATCCTGAACATCATTACTGCATGGACATGCTTCCTCCATTGTGTTTGTGTAGTTTCACTGTAACTTTCTTGTACTATCCACTAGCTTTATTCTGTGGTTCTAAATATTTTGCAATGACCATTGCTTATGTGTTTTGCAGACTTATATAGTGGCTGTCAGTCCCAGTGCTGAAGCATTACTGCTGTTTTGTGTTTTGCTTAGCTGACTTTGATTGTTCGGCATTGTTTTCTTTTTCTGTCAATGATGTTTTGAGTAAGTTTAATGTCTTTCAGGAGGTTTACCTAATAATATGCTGACCAGTCTCTTTTCTAATATTTTATTGATAGGCTCTTAACCCAGTATTTTACTGGTAGATTGGAAGAGTACTGAATTTTAAATGCATTACTTTGCTTCATAACACTGTTTGAACTTGCAACTCCAACCGGTGTTGCCGAAGTAAAGTTTGTCAACACTTATTTTTGAAGATCACTTCTGTATCTTCTTAGGCGTTACAAGCTCAGCATCTGTATCTTCATCCCAGAATTCTGTAACTGATACATAAATATTCAAGTTTCTAACCTGTCTAGAAGTATTCTCAACAGTAACGTTTAGGAAATTTGATTTTAGGAAGATGGTTGGAAAAATCTTGTTGTCATTAGAGACAGTGGAATGGGAGTCATATCTGAGGATTATTATATTGACTGATGATCAAGCTAACTTTGTTAGATGGTAGTTTTCCTTCTACATTATCTGTTATTCCAGAAGATACCTTTTTATAGATAATTGCAGGAACTGCCAAGAGGAATAGCTTAATAAACAAATTTTTGTTTCAACAAGACTGCTGCCTGGTGAATGGGGAGAGTCAGAATTATGTTCTTGTTGGCTGACAGTTGGTTAATGTTAAGTCATCATTTAGTAGGTTTTCTGTTACTGTGTTCTGTTGGTTATGCCTGTGTGGGACCATGGGCATAAACTCAAGAAAGCATCTCAAATCCACCATTTCTGGAAAGGAGAGAGCAGCCGTACAATTTTCTTCCTCTGAATTCACTGTTGCACAGTAAAATGCATGCACTGTAATGTTTTATTGAATTGACTGTAGAACACTGGATCTACTTTTTACTCCATGGGAAACAAGAAGAGAGTTTTGCAGTTTGCTGTGAGAATGCAGCATGTACTGTTTGTTTTTCAGGGAAGTTATTGAAAAAGTGATTGCAGTGGTTATAATCACTCTTACTGTCTTCTGGCTTACAAATAGGCTATGGTTTATGTGAATACTTCAAAATTTTCTTTACATTACTTGAGACATCATAGACAGTAATTCAGTCTTCAGTGTTGTCAGAATATGTTGATAAAAGCTAATGTGAAGCAAAATATTTGGTAGAAGAATTGGTAAAATTATAAAATAATTTATAAATTTATAAAATAAAAATATTCCCTTTTTCAGAAATAGTAAACCAGCAATAAAGTTTTAGGCTTTTTTTCTTGCTATCGAGAGTTTGTCAATAATGTCTGTTTTTTTTATATACACACACACAACTACACTTAAGAAATTTTGATTGTTGGAGGTGTTTATAGCATGCACAAAAAAAGGCATAGATAATGTGCCCGAATCACTCACTATTTCACCTGAAAAAAACCCCAAAACAGTGAGTGTGCACAGTAATATAGTGAGAAGTGAAGCCAAAATGAATAAAGATCAAATGAATAAATAACATAAAAAATATTGAGAAGTGTCTTATGCAGATACAGCTGAAATAAATGCTTTCAAGCTTCCCTTTTAGGAAAGGGTTGTTGGATGTAGGCCGGAAGAACTGGACAGAAAAAGGAATACTTTAGTTTTGCAGAGAAGAAACGTGTTTTTCTTCTTGCTCTTCCTTTTGTGCCTGGCTCAGAATAAAGAAGATCTTGTCAAAAGGTTTTTAGAATTCTCTCGTGCCAGTCTCATCTGAGCGTACTTCTCTGGGGAGATGATGATGTTGCCAACACATGGGGCTCTGTTTTGTGTTTGATAGATAACCGAATCTGTCACATCTGTGAGTTAAAAAAACTTAGAAAGAAGAAGGGATTTTGCGTTAATCAGTATATATTTGGCAACATTCAGGAATGCTCAATTTTGAAGAACATAGTTGCTTGCATACAGTATAATGCTTCACATAGGACAAAAAACCAATGTGATGGAAACTTAAAGACTTCATTGAGACTTAGATGGTTCTTCTCCTTAGCTGTATATTGAGCCTTTTTAGGGGGGGATGAAAAGAAAGGAAGAGATAGTTTTATAGGTGGTGGATACATCTAGTTCTCTTTCTTGAGAGTGCAGATACGTGATGAAATTCCAGAGTTTACCTTTATTATACAAACTTCAGACTGTTTACTTGGAAATTACAGTTTGTGGAATGTATTATAAGCTATTCTGAGATCTGGCAAAAATGTCAGCATGTACTGTTTGCAGTGATGTTTTAACTTTCCAGTTCTTAGCTCATGAACCATTGGAAAACCTTGATCTCTGAATTTAGCCTTCCCTTGGCTGAGAGGCCAGAATTCAAAGAAGAGACAAGAGTGCAAATCCAAATTGATTGCCTGAAACAATGTGAAAAATCCTTGTGTAGCAGCAGTTAATGATGCTTTTGATGATACCATCTAGAGATTGAGATAAACTAAGCATAGTCCAGATGAATTTCAATGCCCTTTTTTGTTTCAAGAAAACAGAGGAATTACCTATTTGGTTATGATTAACAGTAGTTGTCTGTCTTGTTCAGCAGTCTACTGTGAAGAAGAGTGAGTTTCACAATGAATAAAATAATGCAAGAAGATTTCTGTGTGATCATAGCTTGAGGTATTTGTTTCCTTTTGAAAATACCATCACTGACGAGTTAAAAAGCTTGTACTTGAGAGATTTCTTCAAATGCTGCCTTTCTGTGAATGATGCAATTCTGAAATTGTCTTCTAATTATTCACAGTCCAGAATATTCAAATAAATTGTGTTCCACAATGTGAGAGAAATTTTGACTTTGATTTAGTTTGGAGAATGCAGTCACACAAGGAGAAATCATGGAAAATGCTCTAAATACAGCTGTATTGGCCAAATGAAAAGAGAGAGCTTGAAGTGAGCTTGGTTAAGGAAGATTTGGGGATAAAAAGTGCCAATTGAGAATTCAGAGCAGGTTTGTTTTTTCCTTTCATTATTCTGGATGTTTGTTTTACCTACAGTTTCTTCTTTCCAAGGTACTGTAAAACAGCACGTGTGCTCTGGAGTCTTGCACAGATACAGCCCACTCTGTGTTTCATTGCTGGCTTAAGTTTAACCATAGAAGAGGACAGAGATATATTCTATTTTTTTTCTTTTCTTTTGAACCTCCCCAATACCTTCTTTCTCCAAGTACCTTGTTTGGAAAGGTTTTGGTTTTTTTTTTTTTTAAATGCCGGGCAATTTGGTAGAAAATACTTGAGAATTCTTTTGTTGTCATCTCTGCTCCCAGTTTGACTTTCTGTATTGACAGTCAGAAGTAGACTGGTAAAGGAAATTCTTCTTCTGTTAACCATGATGGGTTACTTCTCAATTCTTGTTTTATTTCTGGTGATGAAAAATAGACAAAAAAGATGAGCTGAGAGTTCTGTCATTCCTTTACTGTAGAACTGAAGATTTCTAGGACACCGAAGAGAGGTGGGTTTTTCTGGGGAGACAGCAAGAAAATGATTTGGCGAACGTCTGGAATATATTATCCTTTTGGGAAAAGAGTTGAACCATTATGTGTCGTGTTCTTCAGGAGCAGTAACATGGCATAACCCATTTTATAAAGGCTATGTTTGTATATATTTTGTATATTGATGTTCTGATGATATTCCTCTAAATACTTAGCTTCAGTGAGGTTTCTTAGTTCACAGTATGCTGTTGTGAATTGCAGATTTGCCTAATGAGTGGATTCAGGTTAAAAAAACCCGAAAAACACAACTGCAAGATTGCTTGGCTTATGATTCAGTAAATTGGTATGGAAAGACTGCCTTTTGTGTAGTTTCCTAGTCCTGAGGTTATTGCAAAATGTTACTCATTCCAGCATAGGAATGGCATTGTTTAATTCACTTAATTTTGTATCTTTCCTAAGGTGTTTACAGAAATATTAAGATGAGCCAAAATTCAAGAGATAAATTAGTAAAGTCCTGTAGATACTTTTTCATGGTGCTCTTTTTACACTTCTGCTGCTGTGCAATGACTTGCAGTGCCATTGGAGAATTGGCACTTATTTCACACTGAAGTAGTCTAATCCCTTCATTTTGAGTAATTTCTCTCAAAGTAGCTCTGCAGTGAGCAGAGAATTGGACTAAAGGACTTTCAGAAGTCTCTTCTGTCCCTTCCCACCTAAATTATTCTGTGGTTCTGTGGCTCTGAGCTTTGCTAAGGCAGTAAGATTTTTTTACTCTGTAAGATCCTTCAGGAGAAGTTATCTTTGGTGGTGGTGATGCCTAGCACTTCTCCTCCATCAGGGAGCATCTGTTGAAAACCACTAGAGTTTTTAATAGAGTTGTGGTACTACTAGAGTTTCATGAAACTTAAGTTTTTTTTCTGATTCCACTCAGTCAGAGGACACTTGCACAGCCATGTTTATTTCATTAATGCTTAACCCATAGCATATTTTCCAGCAGTCATTATTTTTTGGAAAATAATGGAAATGATGGAAATAATTTGGAAAATAAAAAGGTATTTATGAATGTGTATATAGTTATATATTGTACATTAAAACAAAAACAGTATGGCATAATATTTTCTTTTAAGCAGGAGTGTAGTGCCTTACAATGATGTGGTTCTAAGGAAGACAGGAAGTATAATGAGGTAATTTAGACTCTAATAGTCTAAATTAGTCTTTTTATGTAACTTTAAAATCCTTACTAAAATTATGTCTTCCAAATGAAGTAGTAGTTTTATATAATACTTGAGTACCGAATGTCGTAAAAATATTTAAAAATTCAAACCATGAGTGGTAAACGTACAGGGGAGTTAAATAGCAGGACTTAATATTTTTTAAAAAAGTTCATGTATCTAATATAGTGCATGTCTTAATGGTTTGATAGGAATTGATGTGAAATTAGAATGCTTATAGGTCCCTCTAGTGGTGTGAACTGCTAGATAATACTTTCAAATTGTTCATAAATTGAAAATTATTTGTATCCTGGAAAAATGCATCTTTAGAAAGGTGCATCCTTAGAAAGATGGTTTTAATTGTCATGTGAAATGGAATATTTCTTTCCAACAAATATTTACAGTTAGTGGAAAATTTCAGGTATTTTCAGGATATGTCAGGTTTAATGATAGTCTCTGCTATGTAAAAATGATAAATGTGCAGTTGGGTTATTATGGAAAAATCGTGAGAGATCACTTCCATTAAAAGAAGATAATTCCTTCGCAATTTTGGGGGGAAAGCCTCCTCTGGTGGGCCTGCGCACCTCAAAGTTCAGGTTTTACATTCAAACATAAAAAGGATACATTGTGTCAAATACTTTTTTTAAAAAAATTTCTTTTTTTAGTGGCAGTGATACCCAAGATCCTCAGTTATGCTTTTTCTATTGGTATGTAGCAAAACTCAGTGTTTTTTATCATGGATCATCTTCTTTCTGCCTTTTGGGCTGTAGCAAGGAAGAAGTGTGGAGGTAGAGTTCTTAACGCTGGAAGCCTTGTTTTGACCAGATTCCCATCAGAAGATGTGAGTCTATCTTTGCATTTTAAGAAAATTAAAGTATATTGCTAGGATTTAAGGTTTCCATTAATTATAATTGTCATTCTTCCTGTTGTGGACTGTCCTTACGATACGAAAGATACAAAAATTTTGAGAGTAAATCCATCAGTATATTATGATCTTTTAAGTGATTATCACTTCTCTTTACTTACTTTGTATTTTTATATTGGCGTGAGAAAAAATAAATATTTAATATCCCTGTGAAATGTGCTAAAACCTTTTTTTTAGGTTTTCATGAAGTTAAAAGATTGGGAGTGGGAAGAGGGATTAAAATTAGTGTCTCTGAATACAGATGAAATCTGTTGCATGAAGGCAACTTGTGTTATTTTATTGCTATATATGTATCACATTAGCAAAATAACTGTTATTAGTAACCAGAATTACTTTTTTTCCTTTATTTTAGAGAAAGGAATTTTTTATTACACCAGCATCTCACTTAAGATGTTTAGAAACAGAAATATAACCATTTTAATCAATCAAACAAAAAGCCTCAAAATCTTGGATTGATACTTTGGATGGTAACTCTTCATTCTTCACTGTCTTCTTTCCATGATCTGTACATTACTGAACCTTGGTTTGGCAGGGTCTCTGAAATTAGCATCTCGTTTCATGACTCGTGATAGAAGAGGGGAGGTTGTCATTCTCATATTAATCATGCATCTAAAGGGAATGAATGTGCCAGAAGGGAAATGCTAAGTTTCTATTGCACAACTGTATCATTCATTTTACCAGTCTTTTCCATGAGCTGGCCTTAGCTGGTCTGCCAGAACCGACAAAGCACTTGGTTTTTGTGTCCTTAATAATAATTTATCTATGAGGAAAAGGAAGAGGCAGGCACAGTAGCTCTCAGTGTTCCTGCAGCTGAAGAATGTATCTTCCCCTCACCCCATTTCTTGAAAGCCAGCTGTTTTCTGTTTCAGCCTCCCCTTTAAATTAATAAGCTGTCAAGCCTCTGTGTCTGACTCGCCTATTCTGAGTTGTCCTGGGGTAAATGTTTAACTGTTAAAGAGAGAAACTTAGTTTTTGGGTTGGTGTAGTACCCCAAATCAGGTGCTCTGGAGCTGCAGAGGGATGGCAAGGCTCAAGATCTCTTTTCTCATTTGGAAGTTACTCTGATCATTTCAGATCTAAAGGATAAAGACATTTATTTAGTCAAGGTGTTACTACCTGGCTTGGGCTATCCATGTGCAATAACTAATAGCTCAAAGGGAAGCACAAGGCCTGGCCCATGGGGAGGAACAGCCCCAGGCACAGGCAGGGGGCAACCATCTAGAAAGTGGCTTGACAGAAGAGGAACTGGGCCTCCTGGTGGGCACCAAGTTAAACATGAGCCAGCCATATCCCCTTTCTGCAAAGAAAGCAAATGTTATCCTGGGCTGCGTTAGGAGGGACGTTGCCAGCAGGTTGAGAGGGGTGATCCTGCTCCTATATGCAGCACTGGAGAGGCCTCACCTGGTGTCCGAGCTCCCCAGTAAAAGAGAGGCATGGACATACCAGAGAGAGTCCAGGAAAGGGTGAGGAAGATTAAATGGCTGATGAGAAAAGACTGAGAAAGCTGGGACTGTTCAGCCTAGAGGAGGCTCAAGGGGAAACTTCTCAATGTATACAAACACCTGAAGGGAAAGTGCAAAGAGGACAGAGCCAAGCTCTTTTCAGTGGTGCCCAGTGCGAGGACCAGAGGCAATGGGCACAAACTCATGCGCATCAGGAAACACTTTTTCACTTTGAGGGTGGGTGACCAAGTTGTTGGCACAGGGTGCCCAAAGACATGGAGTCTCCATCTTTGGAGAGACACAAAAGCCTTTGGGACATGGCTCTGGGCAGTGTGGTCTAGGTGACTGTGCTTGAGCAGAGGAGTTTGACCAGATGAACCCCATCTGGTAGTTTCCTACCTCACCTGTTTTGTGATTCTGTAATAAGCAGCGTTGCTGCTAGGAAAGCTGGAATAATGTAGGCTTTGCTTTTTTTCTTTTAACAAGGGGTAGAAAAAGTAGGATTAATATGTAATAGTAGTGGTTTATGAGCTATGCAAATTGGTGATAATTTTAAACATAAGTGAACATAAACATAAGTAAACATGGTGATAAGTTTAAACATATTTGTTAGATGAGTAAGTGTCAATAGCGTATTGTGAAGAGTAATGATGGTTCAGCTTCACAGAAAACCAAGTAACTCATTTGGCTCTGTACCTCTGTCATTATCAGAAAAATTCCTGAAGCAAGAAGTTGTGCAACCCCTCCTAAATGACTTATGAATACAAGTATAGGTGGAACACAGGCCTATACTGCCAAATTATTGCATTTCTGCGTTCTGTTGTGTACTTTGCTGCCAGAAGCTGCTGTTTTACTTGTAGTATCTACATCATACTGTTCTGTCCGAGATTAACGGGTGGTACCTGTGATGGTGAAACTTAATTTGTAGCATGACAACAAAACCAGGTTTTTGTTAACTATAGATCTGTGAAAGAGTACTTGAGAACAAGAAAATTATCTATGCTTCCAGAAAAGTGCTCATTTTTCCTACTTTAAATATTTTGTTTTATTGAGATTTAGTGAAGTTCGTGGCTTTTGTGTGTGACTTTGACTTTGTGTGTTTCATGACCTAAATATAACCACTTTATATTATTTTATTTTCAACCTAATAATTTCTGTTTTGAAATTTGGATCTTAAGGGATTGGATCAAGGTTGAGGGGGAGAAACTTCTTACCCGTAGCATACACTGCATTAGCAGCAGCAGCCGTATTGCTCCCTGCTTCTCTGTTCTGCAGGCTGGCAGTGCTCAGACTGTAACCTCATGGTCACAAATGTGCATGACAGAATCTATTTATTTGCCTGCTGTACACAGGAATGTTGCTTTATAAGCAACCTTTATCATATGTAGTACATCTGTTTACTTAATGTATAAACTGGGACATATTATAGGTACCAATGTCTTCAGAGGAAGAGCCTTTGGCCTTGAGAATGATAGCTTGAAGAAGGATACTTCATATGGAGATGTCTGTGTTAGCCCTGAGCTTCAGTGTCTTGATGAAGTGTTTCAGGCATGTCTGAAAGAACATTCAGTTGTGTCAGTTTAATCTCTGTTAATGCAAACACTTCATAGGGAGTGGTGCTGCATTTGATTAGATACTCTGTGATCATGCCACTGTCAGCTCTATGTAGAGGTGTTTTATTAGTGTGGTTTGGGAATTAATATATTAATTTAATATTAATATATTAATGAGCTAGCATAGAACAGAAAGTAAATTGGAACTTCTGCAAGGAGAAGAATTTCAATGGATAAAGATTTATCTTATGTAGAATTAAGCTGCTGTCACTAGAAATCACTGATGCTTTTAGTTCAGATTGTCAATAAGGCCACACCTTTCCCTGTAAAACGTTTTAAACTGACTTTAAGAACAAAAGTTGTAACTCCTTACTTCACCAGCTTCTAATATGCCTTGTTTTTGGAAGGACAAGAGGTCTGTGCTGCAGAGGTGGGTTTGTGTTGATTTTGATGATCTGCATTCTTGAAAAAGAGCATGTTGGCATTGACTTCCTTACTTAATACCTCTTTTTAAAATTTTAGTATTTAACATGAGTCATTTCAGGCAGGTTGAGTGAATATCCAGATAAGATTATTGGCTTCCTGTTGATTATATAAAACTTATTGGGGGACACTGTTGAAAAGAAAGTAAAGGCCAAGTTTGGCCTAATGTATTTCAAAATGAGAATATCTGGCTTGCTACAAAGGAACTGTAGCTCTGTGTAGTTCAATGCTGGGGTTTCTAAAACACTTCAGGCATATCAAATGGAATTGGACATAAACTAGTATCAGTAATTTGTATAAATCAGTTTACCTAATAAAAGTAAAGCAAAATATACGGATTAATCTTTGAAAAGAGGCTGAAATAATTTTCTGTTGTGTTTTCCCTATACTGGGAAACAGAATTAGATATGCTATGAATGTAAATGTCATAATTGTTTGGCAGAAGGGTGTAGTTATTTGCAAAAGCACCAAAATTACTGGAGTGTGTTTAAAACTTCAGCATAGTAGAGTTAAGAGATTTTCTGAGCTCTAAACTGTGTAAAAGTAATTTGTACTTGCTGAAAGCCTATTTGTATCTCCTGTATCAACACTCAGTTTCTGATACGCTCTTGCTGGTGTGCATATCATCTTGGGTGATTTGTTAGGGACATGGACTGGATGTGTATACATGAGAGCAATTTTCCAAAAATAATTGGTTTGCAGTACTATGTGTGTTTTTAAACAATATCTGTAATATTTTTGTTCTTTCAATAACAGAGTTCCTTAAAAAGATAAGTTGCAGCTATGATTTAAGTATTTGTTTTTCTTTGCAGGATGCTTACACAGAACATATTTTTTCTAAGCCATGGCTCTGTATTTAGTATTAATAAAAATATCTGTCTCTGTGCTGAAACGTTTGATACCCAAAAAAATTGCATTATCTTTATACCAAATTTCCCTGACCACTTGTCTTTTTGATAAAGGTTTTTCAGAGAGAGTGTTTCTTGTTTTTTTTGTAGCAAATTCTGAAATTGAGGTCTCTGTGTCTGCAAGAAATGTGAGAAGGTTGCTTAGTTTCCAGCGATACCTGAGATCTTCCCGTTTTTTCCGTGGTATCACTGTTCCAAATTCTTCAAACATTTTAGATGATGATTATAATGGACAAGCAAAGGTTGGTTGCTTGATTTTTATTTTTTTAAAGTATGTTTTTTTAAGTGCTTGCTAGTACATATAACTATATCACATGCTAAAAGTGCAACCAAATACTAATTTTAAGCATTTTTTAAATGTATATGTGTATATTTTTTGTGTGTTTATATATATATATATATATATGTATGTATATATTGTAGTGAAATCCAGACAAAATTTCATGGTTTGTAGCAAACTCCTCTACTGCCCAGAAGTTTAATCGGATGATTTTTATGTGGCTAGTGTGTTGTTGGGTTTTTTT
Source organism: Callaeas wilsoni (assembly GCA_013398955.1). Taxonomy (NCBI): domain Eukaryota; kingdom Metazoa; phylum Chordata; class Aves; order Passeriformes; family Callaeidae; genus Callaeas; species Callaeas wilsoni. The sequence continues at coordinate 41,715 of VWPU01011420.1, read as the reverse complement.
AAAAATAACTGGTGAATTAAGGATGCCCTTGAATAATCAAAGAAAGAAGTGAAGAGAGGAGAATGTAGCTGTATTTAAGAAATGTAATGGAGCAATTTAGACAGCTATTCCCTTTCATTTTTAGGCTAACCTCACTAGTGAACAACTGGAAGAGTGACTGCCTAAACTCAATAAAGTGCAGTAAAAGGATTTCTCAAGACATGCTTATGCCAAACTGACTTTTTCTTTGGTAGGCAATTCTTCTAGAAAAGAAAAGTCACAGCTGTAATACACTTGTGCAGCACTGAAGCAGGGAAAGCAGGTCCTGGGAAGAGAGGTGGTGCTAAGGGAGCAGCTACCTGGATGAAAGGCTGTATTTGCAACAGAAGAGGGATAGTGCTGAAGGGGACTGAGCAGGCTACGATTATTCCGGTTATTCAAGATCCCAAAGGCTGTGTCACTGCATATGGTGCTTTTTTGTCATCTGACAGAAAAAGAATATACTTGTAATACAATGGATGTATCCATGCTGAATATCATCAGGCTGTGGTGTAGGAAGAAATCTGATAACCTGGAGGATGGATCTTAAAAATGTACATGTAATTTAATAATAAAAAGATATTGTTAATGCTCTTGTTTCTTCTGATAGCAGAGTTTCAGCAGCTGGTAGAGAAAAGCTAGAACATTTAATTGGATCACAAAACACTCTGCCAATCTAATGAGAATAGGAGAAGGCAGGAATCTGTTGTAAAATGTGCTGGACAGGTATTTCTGATACAGGTAGGGGAGGCAAAGATTGGAACTGCTCGACTCTGATGAGGCCTCTTGTACTGTTTGCTGTTCTTTCTCATCCCTTTTGTGGGAAGAACAGTTCATGTGGAGCAGCTGTGATGCAGATATGCTAATTCAGTGGGGTGAAAAGTCAAAAGCCAGGTTCTTAAAATGCTCATACAATGGCTCAGATATCTTGTGAATCATCTATATACTGTTCTATAAGCAGGGGAAAGAGGGAAAAGGTAAAAGACTACACAGAGATTAATTTGCTAGTCTGAATGAAGAGTCATTCTGCCACACATTTCTGATTTGAACCTAATTGTTTTAAATTGTCTTTTGAGAAACTGACTGAAGGTTGAAGGGAGGATCTCCAAAGTGTCAAGGCACTTCTTGTTTTATGTTTTCCCTCCAGTCTTTTTATTTGTAAATGTGTGATGTTTTTCAGTTATCAGAGAAATTTAATTATTCTTTTACTACTAATTTTTTTGTATATATAAATTCTAAAGACTTGCTCTGTCTCTGAAATCTTAAATACTCCTCTGAGCTACAGGAAGATAGGCATATACTGATTAAAAAATGACAGCTTTTGTGTTTCTTTTCAGTGTATGCTGGAGAAGGTTGGAAATTGGAATTTTGATATTTTTCTTTTTGATAGACTGACAAACGGTGAGTTTACTTTTGGTATTTCATTTGTGTTTTATCTTCTAGCATAACTTGTTGCACTTATGTTGCAGTATGTGATTTCTTGTTCACTAAAAAGCACAAATTCCATCAGGTAGTACTTTTTGATTTAATAGTTCTTAATCTGAGTCCTAGTTTGCCTGGTCACTCCATTAAAATAATGATACTGTCAGTACTGATAATAATCATTGATTTGTAGAAGAGGCCCTTCATGTACTTTATAGGTTGCACTTCTCTCTTAGTAATTTAGACTAGTAATTTGATATAAAGTAACAAATAAAATTATGATCTTGGTCTTTTTTCTTTGATTATGGGGTGCTGGTAATTTTTATGCTTGTGTCCAGAAGGTCATTCATATTGAACAAGTATTTTTCTGATAAATGTAATGTTCAATAGAATAGTTCTATTACTTTATAGTGCCATAAGAGGCATGTTGGTGTCAGTGCGTTATAATTATGACATACAATACCTGGAGAGTTGGGAATTGAGCAGAGAGAAGCTGCTGTACATAGAGCTTGCACAACATAGAAGAAGGAAGAGAACATTTTGGTGACTTTTGTGTGCCCATTACAAATAGCGGTAGGAACTACAGGAGTAGTTAGTTAAAAAAAAAAACCCTAAATACTGTTAATTTGTAGGCAGAAAAGAGATCTGTAAATGTGCTGGGAAGGAGGAGGGAGGGCTGCTGCAGTGAGTAGGGTGAAGTTTTGCATTATAATCTCAGCAATGGCAGCTGGGTTTTGAACAGAATGGAAGGAGGAGATGAGCAAGTCCAACATCCCAACGACATTTGTGGCAGTGTGGGAAGAGAATGAAGGGCAACTCTTGCAGGTTTTGCAGCAGTCATGTGGAGTAGGTAGCAGAGTTGCAATTAAAGTTGCCAGAACAAGAAATTAAGTTCAAAAAGGAGAACGTGGCACCAAAAGAACCTTTTCACTTCTGTTTTATTGAAGGGGTGCTTGGCTTAACCAAGTGTAAAAGTAGTAACTCACAGTTACATTTAATACAGAAAATCGGTAGAAAAAAAAATGAAAATAGCAAGGACTTGTAAAAAATAGAATGCTTATATAGATAATGATAAACTTTACATAACTGAATGAGAAAAAGCTATGTGTAGAAGTTAACATGCAAGCATAGCTTCTTTTGGATTAGTTTGTCAAATGGGAGAAATCGAAAGTCATCCTTCTCGTAAGAGCCCTCTCTACCTTTTTTATATGTGCTTTTTTCAAATACACTTAAGGTACTACCAGAAGAGCTTCTATTGTGGAAGCCTTACGATGCCACCATCCATTTTGCATCCTAATTAAATCATTTTAGGACGACATTTTGATCAGGCATCCTTGTTCTTGAAAGTTTGTAAGGGCAGAATGCTGTATATAAAACTCTGCTGGATGAGCTGCCCTGGATGAACCTCTACGAAAGAATTTCCCCAGTAAAAGTTCCAAGAATTGCATATTTCATTGGGAGGAGGTGGCATGTACATGGGAAAACATTAATTCTAGCCTAGTAATAAGCTTGATTTACAAGAAATTTTTGTCTTTTTGTACCTCAGTTTCTGTCTGTGTTAGGTTCTGTAATGCTAAATGAAGATTTGTCAACCATGGTATTGTTTGTAGAGCAAATAATGGCCAAGCTGTTTCAAATAAACATTGTGGACTGTGTCTCTTGCAGTTTTACTTATTTCACCACTGCAAAAGATTGTAATAAAGAGTAGGATATTATAAGTTTGTAGTAGTACATGTTTTTGTAGAATTCTGTGTGAAATAAGGAGTTCAGCAAAATATATGATGAAAATGAGAGCATATTTGCAATGTGCTCTAATCAATAATGTTGTCTAGCTTTTCTCTTTGCCTGATTATATTTTGTATATGTGTTTCTGATATGTTGCATAAATATAATTATAAAATTGAATATCATTATAATGGATTTGCATGTTGAAACAGGTTGGGTTTTTAATGTTCAATAACGTTTTCTTTGTATCAGTTGCCATTGGACAGTTGGTGAATGCATTAGAATTAAGCAAAACTACTGGCAATTACTAGAGACAGCTAATGGAAACTTGTCATGCAGTAAGATTTAAATATTTATGAATTGGTGTAGAATATCATGAATTGGGCTAGAGAAATTTGCTTGTATAATTTTTGTGACCAATTTGTTTGAAATAATACATTTCTTATGGAAGAGTCACTGATTTCATGGCTTCCAATGAATTAGTATTTTTATCTTATTTTTAGGAAACAGTCTAGTCAGCTTAACCTTTCATCTGTTTAATCTACATGGACTAATTGAACACTTCCAATTAGATACGATGAAACTTCGTAGATTTTTGGGTAAATACAGCTTTTTATTTTGATGAATATTGCTGTTTATCTGCATTTGTATACCTTAACTGAAGTCCTGGTTGTAATTTAGCGGTAAGGTTTGAAGGGTACTGATGCAGTCTACATTGTGCAGTGATTTAAATTATATTAACCTCGCAAAGTTTTTATGAGTATAGAATTTTCTGTGTTAAATCCGAAAAAGTATTTACAAGTTTAATGGTTTCATAGCTGATGCTGTGTTCTATTTATTAAATCTATTTAATCTCTATTAATATGTGACATTGTGTGACATTTGTATTGGCAAAGGCTAGACAGCTCCTTTCTTTGTTCTGATTTTCAGTTCTGTATTGATCTTTACTTTTTCCAATGATACAGTTTTCTAACTGTATGGAATATGTCAAAAATACTTTCTGGTGCCAATTTGGTGTCGTCTCTGAGTTGCTCACATTCTCCTACAAGTAAGCATTGTACTGTGGACATAGTTTCTCCTTAGACTACAGGACAATTTTAGTTGAATGTTTGAGCCTGTGTCACTGGAATGCTTCTTTGAAAAGAATTGTAAATATAACGTAGAGTATTCAAACCAAGTGGTACATTCACTCGACAGAGCTGTCTGCATCCCAATACACAGACAGGTGCTAGTATGAGACCTCCTTCCTTTGGTTCTTCTGCAACAGTATCTTTAATTTTCTGAAGTGGGATGATTTTTTTGACTGAGCAGGAGAAACAAGTTTCTGGTCCCTTTCAGCAGTTTTTCACACTTTGAGAAAACAATTCTGTGGTTACAAAGCTTGTAACTTAATAGGGGAGAAATCACATTTGGAAGTCTTTTCTCCCCTTTCAAATACGAGTATTTTTTTGTTTTCATAATACAGTTCTCTTTCAGTTTAAAAAAAAAAAAATCAGTTCTGTCTTGCATTTCATGTTGTTTTAAAGTGGACTCAATTTTCTCCAGTTTCAAGAATGTTAATCAGCTGACCTTAATGATTGATATGTTGGAATGGAGGAAAATGATTGTAGCAGTCTGGTTTTAGGCTACTTGAGTGCTAACTAAATGTGGTGTGTCTTTCTCAGCTGGTTAGTTGACATTATGCAAATGATAGTACTTGAAAGACCAGTTAGAAATTACTGACTTAGTTAATTGGTTATCAAAAGATGAGTTTTAACTACATATGACTATTCAAAGCCATAATCCACTAAAATGAGATTAAATTTTGAGGAAGGCAAAATGTACTCTAAATTTGAAATTGAACACATTTCCCTTTTTGTTAATGCCTTCTACTTAATATCAGTAAAAAGCTCTGTCTTAGGTTCTTTGATTTGACGATGGACTTTCTTTCAAATACAGCTTCTTAGCATGAGCACAGTTCATTCTTTTCTTTTGCTACCTCTTATTCTCTAATCCATAGCAATCTGAAGATCAAATTCCAGAAGACTAGGACAGCTCAAATGGTCCAGTGCCACACAAAATTCACATTATATGAGAATCTACTGGAATCTTTTTAAGTAGAGAAATCTGATTTTAGTCCCCAGTAAGATCTTAATTTTTTTTTTGTGTATGTGTATATATATATATATATGTATATATACACACACACACATGGTCTCTCAGTGATTTCCATCCTCTCCTTGGAGATCTGCATATTCTTACTGTGTCTTTACAGGTTCTTATTCCAGACCTGAACCAGGGGAGAGAAAATGCAAAGTACTGCATTCCTGAAAACAGGGTTGTTGTGATATTCTAGTTCTGGCAAACTGTGATCAAAATGTTGACCTAGGTCTGCTTTAATAAAATAAGTAAGTTAGGAAAATTGTAGAGTTCAGGTAGCTGGATCAGCCTATGAAGCCACAAAAAAAGTTAAGAAAGCCAGACATATATGCATTCATGCACTCGATGCGAAGAATAGGTGGGAGAGAGTTCAACTGCAGGTTAGTAAAGGCCAAAGACATTTATATTGATTTTCATTATTTTTCATATGAGCTGTCAGTTATCCATTGAATACTATTGAGATTACATGGTGGCGACAGTATTTTGACTTTCATGAACCACAGCTCTTCACGAATACCATGTCAGTAATGCTCTAACATTACAGTCACAATTACATGGATCCTTTGGGCTTGTAAACTGATGAAAAAAGAAGCTTGGGGACATGTTTATTTGGTAGGACTGATAGACTGTAGTCAGACAGGAGAATGTTCTTTTGAGGTTTGCTTGGAAGAACTAATGTGTCGTGTTGGGCAAAACTTCAGAATATAGTTTGATTCCTGTGCTTTAGATCTTCTACCCCTCCATCCTTTTTAACATTATAGTTTTTTCATTCCCTATACTTGAGCTAATGTTGATGCCCTTTAAAGAATTCCACCTATAATGTTCAAAGACAGCCAGGAAGATGGAGGAAAGAGGAGGAAAGCAAAGAAGTTAAATAGGGAATGTTGAGTCTAGGTGTAGTTAGTCAGACCATCATCTAAATGAGATTCTTTTCTAAATTGCATATGGGCTTAAGTTTGCCTGAGTACAAGTATGTGAAAATGCCTAAAAATAAATAGAGGTGGTTTTCCTTGACCACTTTCCTGAGTGGGAAAGCAAAGCATTTCATATGACAGGACAGCAGTGCTTAATTCCTCTAAAATCCTATCTGTTTTCAGGTCATGATATGAAGTCATCCTAATGGTTTGGTAAATAGCATAATTTTCATTTTGTATTCAATGTTGCCTCACCATTTAGACAGATTGTCAAAGACAGCCTTCCCTGGAAAGTTCTCAAAATCAGAGTATCTCAGATTATATATTGATTTCAAATTTTTTCATTTTTGCTCTGAGGTGACTTTACATGTAGTTGATTTCCTTTAGCAAACACTGTTTCTTCACACAAAAATCTTACAGCTGCATCGTGGTTCAGCTGACGATTTATTGGCTGTGACGCTTTTATGTGTATGTAACTTGTGATATTGCATATTTCTGTGCCTAATGGGGCATATAAAATGGTCCTTGAAAAAATTGCAGTTTTATTTAAATTTGGGTATTTGTTATTTTCCTGCAGTTATGGTTCAAGAAGATTATCACAGTCAAAATCCTTATCATAATGCAGTTCATGCTGCTGATGTGACTCAGGCCATGCACTGTTACTTAAAAGAGCCCAAGGTAAGGGAGCATTCTCACTTTTACATCACTCATACACACAGAAATATGTGTGTTTGTGTGTATATGCATATGAATGGACTGTGTGCACATATCACAGAATCATTTAGGTTGGCAAAGACCTCTGAGATAGAGTCCAACCTGTGACCAAACACCGCCTTGTCTGCTAGACCATGGCACTGAGTGCCACATCCAGGGACGATGACTCCACCACCACCCTGGACAGCCCATACCAATGTCTAATCACCCTTTCTGTGAAGAAATTCTTCCTAATGTCCAACCTAAACCTCTGCTGGCACAGCTTTAGACTGTGTCCTCTGTGCTTTCACTGGTTGCCTGAGAGAAGAAGCCAAACCCCTGCTGGCTACAACCTCTTTTCAGGAAATTGTAGAGAGCAATAAAGGTCATATATCTATATATAAACCTACATGCATACATATATGTGTATATGCACATAGAGGTTTTATCAAAAGTAAAGAAACCTAAGAAGCCAACAAGAAACACTTTTGAACTCTCTCTTGCTCTCGCTGTTGCTGAGGCTGTGGGCTCACACTTAGCAGTATGCTTTTCTTTTTCCCCCAGCTTCTGAGCTGACATTGTCTTTTTTGTGACTTCCTATTGAACCTGAACAGGGAATTAAAGTTGCAGCTGTTTAACATAGTGCTGTGCCCAAGACATTTATATAGAGTTGCAGCCTGAGTTGGAGCTGGCAACAATAAACCTGTGTACTCATCATCTGGGGTGGGTTTTTTCCTCCATAAACTACCATTACCCTTGCTTTGCTCATCTTTGCTGTTACTGAATAGTTTGCTTCTATGAGAGGCAGTTCATAGCAATTCATCAGGAGCTCTCTTTGGCCTTTCTTTTTAAGAAAAGGTAGAGTGACTGACCTTAAGGACCTAAACTAATTGAGTGTTTGTTCCTCACTACTTGGACTGCTGTCAGGCTGCTGTAAGTGATGTCTTGGACAATTTCAGGGCAAAGTCCTGTCCTTCTGTATTAAATGGAAAGCTGAAGTGCTCTGTAGCTAGATGAGAAGTTATCTACCTCGATGCAGATTATCACCAATCTGGTATTCCCTTGAATAGCATAGCTCCTTATTCTGCTTCTGAGGTAAAAACAAGTAAGTTTTGGCTCTATAAAGCCTTTTTCAGAGGATCTTTGCCCACTCCTCCCACGCAGTTTCTCAGTGCTGCTCTCAGACCAATTGGTGCAGTAAGCCAGATCAGAGCTGATACATGATGAGCTTTTTTATGGCATTCAGTTTGGAAGCTCTGAGACTTTTTTATTTAATACTCGTGATGGAAGTTCTGTAATGCTTCAGATACAAGTATAGACTTTGTATTTTTAGTAACGTGTAGCTCTAGTTCCGTGTACTGAACTACAGCTCTGTTGCACTAAAGCACATTACAAACACGTGAGGTGTGATAGATGGCAAACGCAACAGGGAGCATAAACTTTTGTCCTTGCAGGGTGTTTGCTGCATTTCACCTTTGTATGGGCAAAACTGTCTTCTCTGTTTTAGTGCAAATTAGACTTTATTACTGAGTTTAAATTTTCAGACCTCTCAAACTCAAGTAGGAACAGCTATGAACAGTGAAAGTAAGCCCATGTAGATGCACACTGAGTTAATTGACATGCACATTGAAAATATTTATTTGTGGCAGATTTTCTTACTTTGATTCTGTTCCTGGTAGACCTTGAAATACAATTTTGCATAAGAGTAGAAATACATTCTAAATAGTTGTAAGTCTTCCAAAGCATTAGTTTCCTCCTCTTAGGAGGAAAGGTTTTCATGCTTTTTAAAATACAGTATGAACTTAAAACAGAATAGACACATGCAAATGGACTTGGTAAATGAGAGGGAGAGCTAATTTTAAGAATTTGCTGCTTTTATGGAGTCCGATTAGGAATAGTGCTTCATTACCAGGCACAAAGGATTTTGTGTGCTGGCATTTTTTAAGAGTGAACCTTGCCATTCAGAAAGAATAATGCTTAAACCATTGTTGAAATTTTGTAGCTTTTGGGAGGGAAATACTGTGAAAAGTCAGTGGAATGTTATTTTTACATCTTCCAAGATTTTCTCCAAATTTCTATTGGCTGTTAATTACTAAAAACCAAAAATGCAACACTCATACACTTTTTCTAAGGCCGTATTGCATTACTAACATTTGTTGGGTTTGCCTTGCAGCTTTCCAAATCTTTAACTCCATGGGATGTCCTGCTCAGTTTAATAGCAGCCGCCACACACGATTTGGATCACCCAGGCGTTAACCAGCCTTTCCTAATTAAAACAAATCATTATTTAGCGACTTTATATAAGGTAAGGATAAAATCAGTTGTTTTGTTAAAACCAGGTTTGGAGAGGAGTATAGAAAAGGAGTATAAATTGTGATGTGTTTAGCTAGTGGTAGGATTGAATCCAGACATTGTTTCCATGTCACTGGGATAAAAATTTGTGCAAATTAACAAAGTATTCAGGATTTGTGGGTTTTAACCTCCTTGGGAAAAACAAAAAAGAAGAGAAGAAAATAAAACACCAACCCCAAAACACAGCCAGATTGTCTAGTGCTGCTCTTGGTATATTGCTCTTCAGTTTAAGAAAAAGGCATTGATTGATATGTGTTACTCCCTTTTAATTCACAGAATACCTCAGTATTAGAGAACCATCACTGGAGATCGGCAGTGGGGTTGCTGAGAGAATCTGGTTTATTTGCACATATGTCATTAGAAAACAGGTATGTTTATACCAAATAGTATAGATTAGTTTGAGATAGACGCAATCTCTCAGCTAAGACAGCCCTGCAAAAGAAGATAAGTTACTGCATGGCAGTTTTGAGTACAAAATGTAGAGATCTATTTTAAGAATTCCTGGATACTGTGATGGTAGAGTAGAGCAGTTCATGGTGCAACGTGATATTCGGAAAATAACATTTATTGCGAGCACATTGAAGAAGTGTATTCATGTAGTCAAGCACCTGTTCAGATTAAACTTGGCAGTCTTTTCTCGTTCTGCCACCACAACTGTAGTTTAAAATAGACCATCTTCACCTACTCTTAACAAGAAATAATCTTGAGACAATCACTTCGTGCATTTTTAAGAAAAAAAAAAAAAGGGAGGGGGAGGAATACAAGCTAAAAATTGTTTTAGTCTTCCTGAAAGCTGCCAGTGAAATATCCTGGTATTTCTGTGAATGTTTCAGGAACTTTTCAGCAAAAGAAAACAAACAGTTCAGTGAAAATGCTTATTATAAAGCTTGTATTTGTATAATAATAAGTATGATAAAAAGCTGTGTAGATCTAGTGATGACTTTTGTTCTTAATATACTTTTGAATGTTTGGTGTCACTAATTTCAGGCAGCTGATGGAGAGCCAGATAGGTGATCTCATTCTTGCCACAGACATCAGTCAACAGAACGAGTACCTGTCCATGTTTCGATCCCATTTGGATAGAGGAGATCTATGTTTAGAGAACGCGAACCATCGTCACTTCATTTTACAGGTGATCTTTCGGGTCATATTTTTGAAAACAGCATTTTAGTGTAAAAACTGATTTACTTTAAAGTAGTAAATACTACTTCTGCCAGGCTTTCTCCTCCTTTCAAAGTGGAGCAAAACTATCTTTTAGTCTTTCTGTTCATAACAAAACAGTTGTTCCCTCCACTTCAATTCCCACGCCCAGCACTTCTCCCAAGTGATGGTGTGTGTTGGTAAGTCTGATAACTTAGAGCTGGTGAAGCAAGGTGTTTCCAAGACAAGGTTTAGCTCTTCTAACGACTCCATTGCAACCTCAGAACTGTGAAATGCTTTGTCAGAATATATTTTGGGGAAAGAAAGCACTGCTATTGTGAATCAGTTTGCAGTTGTACTAGTGAGCTGTAGCAAACTTAAAAAAAAAAAGCATTGAGAATCTTTTTAGGTTTATAGGCATTTTCTTACTAGGTTCATATTGTGGGCTATAAGAGAAGGTGGACAAACAGATGAGAAGTTCTGTCTTGTGCAAACTATTGCTAAAAATACTAGCATGAGAGCCAGAAATGGAAAATACTGCTTGCTTGCTTTGATGCTTCTTTTTCTGAAGTTATTTCTGGCTCCTGTACCAGTGAGTATACTAAATATAGTGGCCCTGAAATACTTTGAGTTGACTGTATTTCCATATTACTCAGGAATGATCATGAGATCTCACAGTTCCCCGAGTGTTTTTTAAATATTACAGAACATAACTTTGGAGCACAAATGGTAGGTAGGTTTGTTATTCACAAAACCTAAAATAATCTGCTATCAGGAGCTAAGTAATTACAGGCACTTCTGTTGAAGGAAAGGTGATTTAACACTGTGTGTTAACTTGTTAGATGGCTTTGAAGTGTGCAGATATTTGTAACCCCTGTCGGACGTGGGAGCTGAGCAAGCAGTGGAGTGAAAAAGTAACGGAGGAGTTCTTCCATCAAGGCAAGTAAGAGTAGAAGTATCTGTTAGTATATAATGTATTTAGTGTGGAGAGAGCATCCATGAGCCCTAGTCCATTTATATATAGGACTAACAGAGATGTACAGTGCAGTATGGGATGTTTTTACCTTCATGGGTTGTGTTTCCTGCAAGAGGTCAGAGTTACTAAAACTCAGCGGAAAATCTGCTTAGAATCTGAACCTAGGGTGGCTGGTGCAATACATCCTTCAGCTGAAGGGGACTTCAGATTCATAATTATGGCCACTTTAAAATCGCCCAAGTGGTTTCAGCAGATTATGGAATATGTTCATCATGTGTTTTCAATATTCAGCTCTGAGGCCTGTTGGTAAGCAGGTAAGAGCCAGGGAGATTTTCAGTTACTGTGCAGTTTAGACTACTTATGAAAGCAGTTAATAAAAGCCTTTAATTGACAAAGGGAGTGAATTTTCTCCATTATTATAAATGGTTTTAATAATAAAATTAAGGCTAGTTTGGTGGACTTCAGACCTGCTAATTTGCACGTGAATATGGTAAATGGGGAACAGACTGCTTTATATGGTGCTAATCATGTGAGACTTAATCTTAGATAAAGGTGATGGGGAAGCAGAAACACAAATTGCCTTTAGCAAGAAGTTTCTGAAGGCTAAGCTATCCTCTTCCATATTGCTGAGGGGGGATTAATTTGTCATTTCTATGACAGTGTAGGAGATTTTGCAAGAAAAAGGATGTTAATCCTTCAGGAAACGTGTGGTTCTATGGGGTTTCTGTAATTACTGTTTGATGAAAAATACCAAGTATTTAAATATAGTGGTTGCAAGTACTGTTATTCTAACAGATCTACTTGTTTTTTTGGGAGATGGGAAGAGAAGTAAACGCATTCCACCAGCTGCAAGGTACTATCCTTGTTAACCAGCTTGCACAGCTCACTTCTGTTAGTGTTTGATTTGGTTGGGAACTGATGATTTAATGGTTGCATTATACTTTTGTTTCTTTAGGTGATATCGAAAAAAAATATCACCTGGGTGTGAGTCCACTTTGTGACCGACAGACAGAAACTATTGCCAACATCCAGATTGGTAACTGCAATTCAGTTCATTTTAGTAGCTTTCTGTCAGGATGGTATTTGAAAAAAAGCACCTTTTGTATACATTTCCTAGAGGCTGAACGTGCTCTGTGTGTGTGTGTGTGGCAGCACTTCATTATAAAGAGCAATTTTCTTTTTATTTGCTATATAAACCATTTCTTGAATTGTTTACGAACGGTGCTGCCCTGACAGTCCTGGAGCCCCCCTGTTTCCTCACAGAGCAGGTACAGTGTGGGAGGCAGCTCTCTGACTTCCCCCACGCTGCTACCTGGACCTTTCCTCATCTGGAGTGGTATTTTGGGAAGAGGGGGCTCCCTTCCCCTTGCCATGTGGTCTTGGGTGCCTTTTGCAGTGACCTTGCCACAACTGGGCTCCAGCTTGCTGTGGGTTTAGCTTTTTGGTATGTCAGCATTCCCTTTAAATGCAGCCTTTAAGGAGGGTGGTGGGCAGAGATGTGATGGAGAATGGCAGATAGCCATTATATTAATAGTTTCTGCTAACATAACTTGGATTTAAATAGTAAAGTGTCTTTTTATAGTTATTTTTAGTAAAAGTTGCTGATGTAGGTAAAGTGGGACTCAGTTAAAAACATAGTAAAAGAAAAGAATAAATTTTAACTACAAACACAGTATGAATTAATGCTTTAGATTGACACAAAAGCTGATGTATTCAATCAACTGCACTGTTTTAATTTAGAATGCAGGGAAATCATATATTTTTTTAATTAAAAGACTCAATTTTGGCTATCTTACCATTGTATTTTTATTTCATGGAAATAGACATTACAAATAAATGAACATGTGCATGCACACCAACAAGTACATCAATGTGTTGTTTCGTGGTCTTGTTTAAAAAATTTCTAAAATTTGTATTTTAAAGTATTTTTAGTCACCTTAATATTGTGAAAACAATATATTCTTTTTTCTCCCTGTGTAGTTTAGTTCAGACACTCTATGTGGTAATTAATTATAAAATCTTTTAGAAATTTAGGTTTTCTGAATTATGTGACTTAGTTGCTGATGTTTAGATTTCTCTCCTCCTTCATGTTGTCCAGTATTTGTCTTCACTTGGTGATTGCTGTGAAAGAAACAAGGTTAATTTGTAATGCAGTGTATTGCTGTTCTTCTGACTGATGAGTAAAACCTTTCACATTTTGAGAGATTTTGTAAAGATGCCCTAAATATCGAAATGAATATTGAAATGCACATTGGAGAATAGTAGTTTGACACATTTATTTTTTGCTACTAAAGTCTATTTAAAATATTTGTTTGAATATTTTAATTTTTCTCTGTATTGTTTTTTTTTATTTCATCTGCCTCTGTTTGCTTGTTTTTGAAGGCTTTATGACTTACTTAGTGGAACCACTGTTTGGGGAATGGGCCCGGTTTTCCAACACGAGGCTGTCACAGACAATGCTTGGCCACCTGGGACTGAACAAGGCAAGCTGGAAGGGAGTGCAGAGGGAACAGTCTGGCAGCGGCGATGACGTGGACCCCACTTTTGAGGAAATGGACTCAGACATGTTACCTCAGGAACCTCGATTGTCCTGACCTCAATCTCCATGACAAAACTGCCTCTTCCCTCGGTATCTGCACGGTTGGATTAAAGGAGACACATGCCAGCCCAAGGTTTTGGTAAAATGGTAAAATGATGCCAGCATTATTTATTTCCAAGTTTTCCTTTGACACAGACCATTTGACCCAGAATTTTTTTAAGCCGCCAGATCTGAACATAGAGCAATATGCACCCGCCTCAGTTGGTTGTCATTCGGAACCTCGAATATGCAAAGCACAGCAGTGACTGAGCCTTGGAGCAACGGGACGAAAGCTTCAATGTGCCCCATGGCTTGGGTTTTCTCATGATATTTGGAATACGGTCTTCAAATCTAAGATTTGACATGGATTGTTCCACTCCCTTGGAATTTAGCAAGACTTGCATAAATGTGTTCATACCTTCCACTCAGTCCCTGTTTTAATACGGAAATGTGAAGTGCCCATCCTCTGCTGCCTCTGGCAAGACTTGATGTTTACAAATGTACTCTGAAACTATCGGTTCTAGACTTAACCTTTGCGCATGGCTGTGAAGGAACCACTAACTTGGGTTTTTTGCTTTTTTAAAAGAAAAAGATCAAATCTCAGACTGCAGCTCTTGTTTCTTTGGATGCCAGAAAAGCCTCCCATTTGCCATAATTTTGTTTGTGCACTGGGAACTGAGCATTCATCATAGAGCACAGCCAAGCTTTACTCCAGTGCTATATGGGAATGCAATTTTTTAACGGCGGAAAAACACTTCTGAATCGGGGAAGGGAAGGGAGGGGGTGGGGGGGGAAGCGTCCGAACTGCATTGCGATTCTGCAGTGGGAACATCGCATGTTGTTCTCACTATTGTACACTTGAACTGCACATGCAAGAAAAAGGTGGAATGTCTAAACACCATAATCAGCTCAGGGTATTTGCCAATCTGAAATAAAGTGGGATGGGAAGCGTGTCCTTCAGAACAAGGGTACAAATGCCCCTTTCGCTGCAGCGTGTGTGTATGTGTGGGTGTGTGAGTATGTTTGGGACGGGGGAGGGCGGGAGGGCTCGGGGAAGGGTTTGAACGGCAACATTTTTTCTTTTTGGTTTTTGTTTTTGTTTTTGTTTTTTTTTAATTTATTCTTTTAGAATGTGACAATTTCATGAACAGCCACACTGGGGAGGAAACTGTAACAAATTGCTACAGATGCCTTAAACTATGCACAAAGCTAAGTGACCAAATTTGTTTTTGATTTGAAAAAAAAAAATAAAAAAAAAGTGCATTGTTTACGTATTCCTCCCTCTACTGAAACATTACCCACTGATGGGTTTTTGATGGGAAAAGGAGAAAATGTTTTTTAGGACAAAATTAAAGGACTAATTTTAAACTTAAAACATTCCATTTTTGTAATTTGTTTTACATTGTTTTAAGTACAGTAAGCACAACTGTAATCTAGTTTGAGAAACTGGTGCTTTCTTTTAGTTCATTTGTATTTCCCTGTTATTATTGTAAAAGACTGTTTATTAATTCTGTTTACAGTTTGTTGCAACAGCCATTTTTGGAAGAGAGCTTCAGTGTAAAGCCATTTGTAAAGGCTTTGCCATATTCATTTTAATATGTGCCTGTTGCTGTTAACTTTTAATTAATAAAACAAAATCTTTTCACATTATGCTCCTGTACATTTAAGTTATGACTGAGTCCAGCGTTGTGGAAAGGTAGCTAAGGTTGCAGTCAGCTTCCACTGTAAAACTAAGCCAACTTTTGGATTTGAAAATACTAGTCCTCGTATGCCAAAATTTATTGCCTCTTGGAGCTTGGCCTTCTACTGTTTGAAAAGCAAATCCTGACTTACCTGATTGTTTCCCTTCTAAAACTGTTTATTCTTCTTTCATGTTCCCTGAAGTAGTATCATTAATCTCAAAGTGGCCATGTTTAAAGAAATAAATTTCTAATGAAACCATTCTTCTGAGCCTGCGTGAACTTCCTTCCTTCGCTGTCAGTGCAAGTTCTTGCTGTTGTCTGACTCCAGCAGAGAAGGATCAGATGGGACAATGAGCTCTGGCTGTAATTTTCAGGAACAGAAGAGCCGTTTTTAACAGGTTGCTTTTGAAAGGGTGTTTAAAGCTGGCAGAACACAGAGGGAACAACTGTGTGTGAGTAACTTACTACAGAGAAACATTTAACTGGGTTAAATGTGGAAAAGCACTGATTCCTCTTGGACATTTTTGAATGAAACATTTGCCAAGCCTGCAGCTATTTTCAAAATGACCACTAAAATCAGTATCCGATGATGCCTTCTGTGACACATTTCTAAGAAATGAACTTGGTTTAAAGAGCATCAACTGCAGTTTAAGTTTTGCTACTTGTTACAGGCATATGTTAATATGTAATTTTAATGAAAATTAATGATTTTACAAATAGGTATATAGAGTATTTCAATACAGTATAAAGAGCCTGTAATTTTAAACATTGTGCTAACTTGCTGTACTTTGCTCTGACAGGACCCAGAAGAGCTTGTCAAAGTGTAAAATAGGAATATTTTTGTTCTAAACCACCTTCCTGGAAAGGAGTCTCTGTCTTTCCCTACCAGACTGGAGTTAGAACAACTGGTTGTAATCCCACCTCCTCATGTACATGAAAGTGTCTGTCACTGGACTTGAATTAAAAAAAGAAAAAATGCCTTTTCTTGACCATGCTGGCTGGAAGTGCCTCCTACAAATCTACACCCAACTTCACCATTCCTGCAGGCTCAGCATTTCATGTGAGAGCTGAGAGCCCACACGTGCCAGGCACAGGACCTAGAGCACCACGGCCACTTGCAGCCCACGGAGGCCAGAAACCTGCTGGGGAAAGGGGCCAGGCCCCCCAGCTGTGCCAGTTCACAGATCTGCTCCCAGCACTGTTGTGTACACAGGCAGCTACAAACAGGCCTCAGGTTATGTCTAAGGGCTCTGCCCAGCCTCCCGGGATGGCCTTAGTTTGAGCACCTGAGGTTTTTTTCTGTGGGCAGTGGCATTGTGTGTAATTTCAAGTAAAAAGATACAAATTAAGGTACAATATAAAACTTGATGGCAAGTTTGTGATTTTATTTTCTTGCACAGATGACATTTCTTTTGCAGTAATTTTACTTCACTCCTAAAGCTCACCCCATGTCTGGTTCTGGATACCCCAGTTCAGATGGGCAGTGTCTGGTGGGGGCGTTTCTCATGCTTTAGCCTGGTTTAATAGGTCAAGTGACATCCTGAATTTTACAAGTTAATGATTTAACTGGACTGCCAGAGGGACTGAGTGTACCAGGGGATGGAGAGGCTGTTGAACAAGTCTCTTCCTGCTATCTTTGCGGTGAGGCATAACCTTCTCACTGGTTCCTGAGAACCTTTTGTTTGTTTGTTTGTTTGTTAAACCGGCATGCACCTGAATTAACAGTGCCAGGCTGTTCTAAAGCCAACCCCACTGTTACTCCTGCTGCACAGCAAGGTAAGCAAACCAGGCCTGGAGGAGATGCAAGGAGGTCATCACTACACTGATTTATAGTCACTGTAACAGAATGGAAACTTACGTTATTGTGGCTGCTATCATTTGTAGAGTACCACAAATCAAATATGCCGTGTTTATTTTATCTGCTTTTAATTTTATATAGTGGCAATAGAGCATAAAATACAAAACTTAAAACCAAAATTAACTTTCACAAAGGTGTTTTAAAGGCACTTAAAAGAACTCAAGGATTGAATGACCAATCAGTAGCACTGATGGAAGAGCACTTTGGAAGGAAGTTACGTTGTGTACGTATTAACACCATTTGAAGTTCCACACCGAAAAACAAAGCTCCTCCATCTACAACCTATATTCCAGTTAAAAGCAGCAAAGCTTCTCCATCTTCAGTAACCTTGTCAGGGCCATTCAGCTGTCCTTATTAAGGAAGTGTTGCTTTTGTCTTTTCCTAGAAAACAGAAGCTCCCAGAGGCAGTTATACTTGTCTCAGTCGCCAGGATCAGCTTACAGCACCAAAAATAGCCAGGCTCATCTTTTTCAGTGCTCATCCATGGTCAGAGCAAACCATGGCTTTGTTTCAGAGTGCACCTCAGCTGCAGCTCTTGGTTCCTGAACAGCTTTTTTCACCCTGACTTGTACTTTAGCTTGAGCCTTTCTACACGTGAGTCTGGAAACATGAGTGCAGGTGGGTGGTACAGGTGGGGCAGGAAATAGCTGCTGCATGAAGGCCTCAGAAGGGCTTCCCCTGGAAAATGGGGTTATGGGCATCAGCTTATCCCATCTCTTCCCTGCAAACGGGGCCACGAGGGCCTGTGCAAGCCCCATCTGCCAGAAACATACCGAGGGAGCCAAGCTGGGGAGAAGGTGTCCATGAGCATCTCCTAGAGCAGCAGAGATTAACTGCTTTTGGCAACTTGCACCTCACAGTACTTTGTACCTTTGTTTTCTTATCTACACCACTTCATGCTAATTAACACATATGCTTATTATTTTACTCTGCTGCTATCTACTATTTCAAATTCCCTTGACTACCTATTGACAGAGGCTCCCACAGCATGATTTTACTCTTTATAATGGCCACAGGATGATGCAAGCAGGTTTTACTCTCTTACCCTTGCAAGCTCAGGTGAAACAAACAAAAAATCCTGCACAGAAATGTACTACAATGTAAAATTTAGGTGACCTCTGCAGCAGGTTCAAGTTTTCACTTTGTTTCAGTAAAAAGCAGAGTGCCTCCAGGTTTTCTTTGGGCTAAAAGTTTGCTACAGTTAAGTTTATAGAAGACTTCAACATGAAGATTTCAGTTTCAAATTACACACTGTAGTGCAAATTATAGGTAGAGCTCACATAAAGCTGATATTAACTTAAAGGTGTATCACCATCATTAATAACATGTACACAAATTTTTAAGCTGGTCAGTTATGCACAAAAAATGTTGTATATATAACTTAGTGTTAATAAACTAAACCCATCACATAAATCTGAGTGGAAAGCCAAGCTTGAATACAAAATTAATACCTGAGAATAACGGTCCAATTTATTCCCCTTGATAAATCATATACATACAAACATGTTTAGTGCCTCATTTCTACATTTCACATTAGGTCTTTTTGCGCTGTAAAAAAGAGACCTCTCACTACTAGTGCTATCTGCAACATAAAATATTTTATACAAAGCAGCTTAACAGTCTTTTGCAGAATAGTCTTAACACTAAGATTTTTCAATTAAAGTCTTCATTTTTCCTGTAGACTTCAGCATGTGTGGTCCAAACTGGAAAGAAAACCAGAAACATGTTCAGATTGCTTTCAAGAGAACCCTTGTTGAACTACTATCTATCCAAGTAGTAAAAGCAGAACTTGGGCAGAAATAATTTCCTTTATCACCCTGCTTCTCTGCATGTAGATGTCACAAAGTAAAGGGAAACTTGTGTTAGCAACAGCTGAAATCGCTCAGAGGAGGGAGCCAACGACCTGCTGGAGCAGAACTGGAGGCAGTTCACTCTGCCACAGGAAAATAAGGAGAGAGAGGCAGTTATCTTTACATGTTGACAAACAACTGCTCCAGCAGCAGTTTAACAGTGCTTCTGGTCTTACTCTGCCCTGCATTTCTCTGCAAGTCCTTCTCAAAACTGTCATACAAAGATACCATGCAAGTCTGATCTAACAAAGTTAGATATTGGTAAGTGACTGATGGACAGATTTTGTTAGCTCATTATGGATCAACATTCTATCATTGAACAAAAACCTTCCATTTTCTTAGCTCTTGAGGATCCTTAACCTCAAAAGGTGGACTGTAAATTTCAAAACTGGAAAGTCATGAAAAAACCCTGTGTGAATAAACATTGCCAACTCATGTTCTTTTCCTTAATGCACCAGAGATGCTGAAGAAAATGTGATTAATTCTTGGGAAACATCTAGCCTTTTAGTTGAGAAGAACAGCCTGAACATTATAGAGATATACCATTAGAGGCCAAAAGGCAAGTAAGTCAACATTAATTAGCTGAAGTACTCAAAAGTCCTGAGATTTGTGGCATGGAAATGTTATTTTCCTTAAAACTTAATTCAGAGCATAGACAGCTTTTGGAGTTTTATGTGCATTTTTTTGATCGCACAAACTAGAAAAAACCCCTCTTTACTCTTCCTCTCTGGTTCCATAGCACAAGGCTTCAAGGATTGCTGATGAACAAAAACTGATCTATACCAGGCTGGTTTTTAAGTAAGTGTACATTGCTAGAGATTTGTATCTTGAAGGTTCACTGCTTAAAACCCAACTTCAAATCAAGCTGAAATAAACGAGAAGCCATTAATAACTTGTGCCATGAGGTGGACTTTAAATACAATTTCATTTTAACATTCTCACACAATAAAGAAACTGCTTTTACATATTCAGCATTTCCAATTATTAGAAGAAATTCCCTATACCAGGGAACTGAGATCCAGCAGGCATTCTGAAGAATTTGTTTTCCAAATTCCGAGCAATGTCTGATACGTTTCATGATCTTGCTTCAAAGTTTCACCAGCAACAGCTGAACGGTTAAGGTTGGTGGTAACAGGCAAACTCAGTTCACACTGGGTTCGATGTGAGCCCTTAGCAATGGTGTTTTCTGAGTATCAGATGCTTGTGGCAACAGAAAACATTTTTGTTTTAAAAAGATAACAAAACTGTAACAGGACTTTTTAAAGCTAGGGCCAAGACAGTACGCAATCCTAAGACTTGCCACTAACAGCACACGATCACCAAAAGTCCTGGCATATCAGCAGTACTTCACACGGTTTTGTGGACAGGGATGCTAATTTTAGGTATCTACATGTTAGCAGAAAGATGCAGGTTGGTTTGCACAACTGTAATTTAGTCCAAGGATGTGTTCAGAATCACGACACTCACCAGCACTACCTCAGTCTGTGTCTTTGTTTCAGCCTTTGGAATCACTTTTTCTGTTTCACCTTGGCTATCATTTCGGTATCGGTAAGCAAATTTCCTTTTGAGAGCTTCTGCTATCAATGCTGCAGGATCTGCAGGCTGAGACACTTTACATTTTGTACCTTCTGAGGACCTAGAAAAGAAAATGGCATCGGCATCTGTTGCACCTTGATAGTTTTGAGTCATAAAACCAAATCATTAATGCCAATCTCAGTACATTGACAGCGACATTTATTACCTTTTCACCGAGCGTAGTTTCACGCTGTTCATGTCTTTAAGGATTTCTAGCATGTTTGGTACTTCAGGCTTCTTTGGCCCATTTTCCACCACACTCTGGCCAGCGTTCCCTTTTTTGTTTTTCCTCTCTTTAATGAGATCAATCGCAGACTTACTCTGCTGCAGACCTGAGGGAGGGGGTGGTGGCAGAGGAGGAGGTGGTGGCGGTGGTGGAGGTGGAACAGGGACAGCAGCTGAAGCAAGTGGACTTGACCCAGCTACAAATGAAACATGCATTACATGTCAGTTTACTTGTAACTCCACGTGTCACAAATGCTCAGGTACGAAAATCACTGAACTAACTTCAACTGCCTCCCCTCTGCCAGCTGTAGATTGTCACATAACTTCTTCATCCTAAACCACCTAAGCAGACTCAGCTAAAAAGCCACAGGAAAATCCTTCTTGAAAAGTGAGAAGCGTCCTTTGAAATTCCAGTCCTAATTCTAGGTGCATTCGTGTCTTTACTGCAAAGGGATGGACACCACGACATCTTTTAGTTACGTTCTGCCCCTAATGTTACCAGTATTTCACTTTCTTCTCAGAGGCAGCTACTGAGCTGGAAGTCACAATCTGCCACAGGAGCAGTGTTTCTTCCTACTTATCACCACAAATAAGAAATTATCATACAATATTTTTAAATGTACATTTCAGATCTCAAACAGTGCTTAAACTGAAGCTTATTGCAGCTGTCTGAGGTTGAGGTTTTTTAGGCCAGCTACTCATCTGTCTCTACTCATAGAGATTCACAGAATAATCTTGATTTTGAGTTCCATGTACTTTTCACTTTAGGTAAAAACTGGTGTTATAAATATGGTATCAGTAATAACCTGACAAATAAATGAAGAAACCTCAGTTTAATTGCACCTCTAAAAAAAAAATGAGAAAAATCAGATCAAACCAGAGTTTTGAGGCTTGGAGTATAAAGTGTGTAAAGATATTTACAGAAATAAAACAGAAGAGTCTACTCCGTGTACCTGTAGGCAAACACACAGCGTCATTACCACGTTCTACCAGAAGAGGGAGGTAAAGATGATAAAATTTAATTTCCTTAATAAATAGACGTAAAGGGAAAAAATTAAAAATAAGTTACTAGTTATTTCACATGTCCCCACTGCCCCATAATTAAAACTCAAGACTTAAACCAGGTGATCCTTAAAACTATTTCATAGTTTTGAATATGAGCAGTTCAGGAAAAATAAAGTAACTGCTATCAGTTCACAGCTAAAGGAGCATCCGAAAAATCAGAGTTTGATTTTATACACAAACATAGGCAAAGCTGTACTTGTTAAGTGACCTTAGGAAAGAGTGACAACCAAATGCCTGTCATCTGCAGCCGACAAGGGCCATTTCCTGCTAATCTTTGAAGACTTAAAACTGAAAGGAGTCAGAGGTGATGGGAAGAGGAGAAAGAAATTCAGGAAAAGAAATATTCTGTTTACTACCAGAAACAGTGCACCACTTTTGGTTCCATATGGACAATGTGTCTGGTCCCAGAGATGATTGCAGTAAACAATTAATTGCCTTTTCTGTTACTTGAGATGTATATTACATATTCCAAAAGCATAATTAGCATCTTGTATGAATACTTAATGATGTCAGAGAGCCTATTTTCTTACCGAATGGAAAGACTTCAGTGTTAGTAATTAAGTTACATTCTTTTAGTTTGGTTTAAGCCATCATGTTTATCATGAGCTTTGCTCTGAAAGCTGTTTAATACTTCTTTACTCATTCACAGATTCAGAACTCTGGCAGATTTACAGACAAACATAAAGACTTTAGGAATACTAAAAAATACAGAAAATCTGGCAAGCTGCTTGTCTTCAAGACCTGTTTTGTACCCCTTGGTTAGTGTGCCAAACTAACCAAAACAACATAGAAAAGTGCTTGGTGTTGCAGTATCTCACAAAAAAGGATTAGCATAGTATTGATTATATAAGGGACACATTCATTAAGTAACTTTTGTTATGAGTACAGCAAATTTAATACCTGTTGTCAAGTTCTGCTGTTCTTGCAAGGTTACAATTTTGGCTATTTGTGCTCTTAAAGAGGCCAGTTCATTTTCTAGGGCACTGATCTTCTGCAGTGCTTCTTCGTTTGCCATCGCTGCGCTCCTGGGCGCTGGATCCTCTTCCGACGGGCTTTGCAAGGACATTTGTCTGTGCGGGGACTTCCCGGAATGATGCGCTTCGCCTGAAAGGGGCTGGGTTGTTTTTGACCAAACTTCTGACCTGGAACAAAAATATCAACGTATTTTAAAGGCTTTGAAATAGATGAAAACTAAACCAACGTTACCTACAAATCAGGGGTACAAGTTGAAGACCTGACCTCAGAATTGTCTTTATACAAATAACTTGCATCAAAACCTTAAATAGTTTAAGGTAAATAAGAGCTTCACATCCTTTCTGTTTGTATCATGAGCTGTGTTTCTTCCCTTCCCCCAGAAAGCGTTTTGTAGAATCCTCGATTTCAGAAAAAAAAAAAAAGAATACATTCCCCCTTACCCCAATCTATTTCTCTGCCTCAAACCTATTGCATATTTTATTTGAATTAAGATTTAATTTTTCTTCCCTTAAATGCTACCATTTTTCCCCATGGGCAGCAAATAGCCATTTGCAACTGATTCCTTTGAAGAATGAAGAGTTTCTTAGTTCCGCGGAATATTTTTTCAAACTGTTTGGATTTCTGAAGGGACAATCCCCAGTTTTAGCAGCTCTGGAAAATCTGGAGTACATGAAACAGCTTAGTGATGCAGAGACTGCTTGTCAGTTGATGGGAAAGGGTCTCATATCTAGTTTTCTAACACAATAATTACAACTACAGAGAAGAAAATTTCATACAGTTTTTATTAAAGAGTCCTGACCTTCCCTCCACTTTTCACAAGAAAATGTAACTCTGTTGCCTTCCCTTAACACCCACCAAAGCTCCAGCCATGTTAAACACCCAGGCATTACTGAGTATCTGCTCAAACTAGTCAAATAAGCCCTTACAGAGACACATTTTAAAACCATTTATCTCAAGAATCTGAGAAACCTGACTGAGTTAAAGATGTCCCTGCTCATTGCAGTGGGCTCAGACTAGATGGTTTTTAAAGATCCCTTCCAATGCAAGCTGTTCTATGATTCTGTAAGTAGAATTCATAAGGACTGATGACAACAAGTTATCATAAACTTTAAAACACAAAATATGACCACATACTTAACTCCTCAATCCTCCTTAATGTCAATCCCAAAACTTCTCAGGCATGCCAGAATTCCATTGTTTATTTAAACACAAGAGTGAGAATAGGGGCCGGTAACACCACTTCCTGAAATGGGTAGAATGGCTCCAGACTAACACAGCCCAAGTGCCCCATCACTCTGGATGCGTGGATTAAGCTACTGTGGGTGCTCACCGTGTTAGATCTCCAGCTGTGCTGGACCTAAAGCAAGAGCCAAGATTTAAGGCTAGAACAAGCTCTGTGCTCTGACCACCTCAAACCAGGATTAGATACACATTTAAATCTTCCATGACACTAACGAAAACCATCAGCACAACTTGCAGAAATTTGATCACGGAGAATTTAATATTATCATGGATGATAAAATTTAGGTGTTGTTATCTAGGTAGGAACAGAGAGTAACTAAAGCTGAGAATAAGATACCTCCTATAGCAGCCACTTCCCTGCTCTCCCTAAGTAAGGTGGAAGGAGCCAGTGGTCACTTCACTCCTTAAAACCTGCCTTCTAGAAACTCTTTAAAAGAACAAAATAGCTAAATAACAAAGGGTATTTTCTGCTCAGAGCAGTAATAGTGTTTTAAGGAGATGTCTTGATTGGAATCTAACACTGTGGGAAAATATTATGCCTGAGTTGTCACTACTGCTCTGACTAGGGGTAGAGGAAAAATGATTTGTCATTTAGTTGCTTCCTCTATAAAACTGTATTCACAGAAAAAAACCTATGTCTGCAAGACTGTTTACTAAATTTTACAGTGGATAAATATTTAACAGTAACACCTATGTGATCCTGTCGAAACAGAGAATTTCAAATGCCTGGAAACACCTAATGCATACCAGCTCCACTACTAATACTGTGCATAGACGTAATAAACAGTGCACACTGAAACACTCATATTTGCTAAGTAATTCACTTCCCGTGCTCCATCATAAGCTGTCTGCCTTAAGGTCACTATGTATCTGCAGGATTATTTTAGTCCCATCCCACATCCATCTGTCCCTGCTCCCCCCTTCCCATGCAGACGTTTCAGCAAATATGCAGTCCTACATCTTTCGTAATAGGTTCTTTGAAGCACCAAAGAGCCATTCCCCCTGTTGTCTCCATTAAATGTAATAGCTTTACAGTTCAACCCTTAAAGGAAATACTTCTGTGCAAACAAAAGTAGTACTGGACAGTTAATTTCCTTCGTATCAAACAGACTTCAGCAATAGAGTTTCTCAAAGAAGTGCTGATTTCTGTGACTCCCCTCTGAGTTTGTGAAATTAATGTGGCGGTGCCAGAATGTTCATTACGCAAAGCTTCACAGTAGCAAGTCATGTTGGAGGGCATCTAGGTCATTACTAACCTATTTTATGCTTTCAAATTAAGAACAGTATCCTCCTGTAATCTCTGAAGCCAGCATTGTGTGCCCTTCTCTGACAGATTAGTTTGTTTAGAAGAAAAACCTCCTCTGCACTACAGAACTGCACTACAGAACTGTACTTTTGTTTCTGGATAGTCTGAACAGCAATCTGAGTAGGATGGAATAGAGAACTTCATCCCTTCAGCCAGACTGTTTCATGTAGTGACAGTGCTGTGCAGAACCCTTGGTCCAACACAACAGCACCTATGCCATCATTCTGGACACAGGTGCTCACATGCTTCCCTGCCAGTTTTTGTTATAAAGATTAAAGACGTGAAACACAAACCACAATTTTTTCATTGTACTTAGCAGACTGAGGAGCCTTAACCAGAAAAGTGAAAAACAACGTGCCAATTACTGGATTGCCAGAATGACCATTGCTGCTAATGAGGAAGCTGTACAGTTCACTGCCCCATGGTAACGACAATCTCAGGACAACTGGAGAATCACTGTTAGCAATTGTGCCATAGCACAGCAGACATTTTCATTGCTTGAAGCTATTGTGTGCAGTTCTTTGCAATACATAAATAAATAAAATCCAAGTCTTCCTTGTATAATGCCAATCTCCTCTATGTTTTCCAACCAGTCTTGGTTTTGTAATTCTATTAGTCTAACTTCTACTACTTCTTTTCCGGACCCTACCTCTGTCTCTTCTCCCAGCATTCTAGTGCTCTCTGTTAATGGTAATGCACAGTAGATTCTCACTGGAGAGAAGTGTGGTTTCTTGCTCTCAGTTCAGAAGTTCAGAGAGAAGATTTCAAAAACATACCTGAGCCTTGTAGAGACTTCACCTTCTTCTTCAGCAATCCATCCCACATCTGCAAAAGAGGCCACTGCATCTTCTCTGATTTGAGCAGGACTGTTTCCTTCCGTGACATGAGAAATAAGCTGAATTTTAAAGACAAGATTGAAGGTTTTAGAGTCAATATTCCCAGCTCAAGTCACATTTATGTTACCCAGTACTTCTACTGAGGCTACATGTAACTTAACACATACATGCACAAAACACATCTGTAGACTTCAAACACTTATTTCTGTCCTGTGCTCAGTCAAGAACTTGACTTCAAACTATTCAATCCATTCTGCTGAACACTTTGCAGAAGTTCATGGCTAACTACATACACTATCACATGATGCTAATGAACACTAAAAATCCAATGCAAATTGTTACCTTGAAGACAAACAAACATCAGCATTCTCACACAGTTTTCTATATTGCCTCAAATAGTATGTTTTTAAATTATATTCATGAGCAGTAGTTAAAAAAGACATTAAGGCTGCCAATACTTAAGTCTTTTGCTCTGATTTAGTATTATTTTTAAGTGAAATTCTGCCAAAGCTTCCCTTTCCCTACAACTTCCGAATTTCTGTACAAGAAGTATGTACACTGCACAGGTGGAAAAGCAAACAAGCAAAGCGTCCCCAAAACCAGGTAAAATTCTACCAGCTCAGTAATGACAAAGACTTTGAGCAAGAGGTAGGATGCAACCATAACATTATACACAATGTGCTAACAATCTTATTTGCAACATGCCAAACAAATGCACCACTTTCCGGCATGGTCCTGGCCGTTAGCTTTACACCTGTTTGAAGCCAAAGGTGAGAAAGCCTCCAAAGACTGGAACCTTTCTTCAATTTCCAGTTAAGTGACCGGAATGGTGATTTGAAAAACTGTTTGGACCATCAATACTTGCTCCATAGTCACAACTCAACAAAATGGTTTCAAACCTATTTTGAAATATTGGCTGTTTCCCCAGGTCAGACAAGGGCATGTATTCAGAGTCACTGGACTCCTGAGCAGCCTGGGCTCAGTATCTCAGCAGATAAAAGCTAGTGAAACAACTTTCAATAATCTGTTCTGCTCTGTCTTTCACCTTGAGCTACATATCTCCAGTGCATATATGCCCCAGGTTTTGCTTGTATTCCATAGAATCACAGAATCGTTAAGGTGGGAAAAGCCCTCTAAGATGATTGAGTCCAGCTGTTAACCCAACACTACAAAGAAACCACAGCCAAATCCGCACGAGTCGTTGCAGCTGTTTAAAAGCTGTCTGTGGAGAGCAGCGGCCAAAAAGCTGGGAATACTGACAAAGATGGTGGCAGTAGGCGCCAGTCTGCGAGTACAGCGTGCATCCAGCCTGTTAGCACTTAGGTCGGTTTTCAAGGCAAACCCACTCTGTAAGAGCAAACTACTACGAAATGTTAACATTAATCTGAATTTGCAGCAGACCTATCACAGTAGGACTGCAGTCTGGAAGAGGTGAAACCATTTCAGAGGAACATCCACACATATTTTAGTAGTAGCCCCCAATACACAAGTCTCAGGAAGAGAGAAGTTGTGGGCTTGGGGCTGTTTTTTTCCCCGGGAGTTGTTGCAAACAGCCTTAGAAATTGAGATTAGTTGTCTTCACCTCACACTCTCACTTGTATGAGAGTCTTTATCACAGCTCCCAGGAGTGTGTATTGGCACCAGCAGATCATTTGGAAACAACAGGGTTTTTTCCAGGTAGCATCAGCACAGATGGTAATATGTTTATCACATTAACAGTTGTGCCTAATACCATTACAGTCTGCCTCTCTTTAAAGCAGTCTAGAGAATACTATATTGCATGTTAGCATTTTTGCTGTTTAAGGTTTCTTTGGCATTTTTCTTTTTAAAAATGAATAGAAATTTCCAGGACTGAAGCGCTGGTATTAATGTTAATGGCAATTTAAAAAATCCGTAATACATTAGCCACTTCTTGCAGGTGATACAGATTTTTCTGGCAGTATTATTACCATTAAAAGACTGAAGCCACTTTTAAGTAAAGGCACTACACATACTTGAGTCAAAAATAATTTTCTAAATCAACAGTAAGGAATATATTCACCACTGCCAGAATTCCTGCATCATGAGATAAATAACTTCTAATCCAAGATCTAGTAGTAAGCCTTCTGTTATATTGTCATACAAGTTTCTTCTTAATTTTAATTCGTATTTATATGTAAACAGAATCTGCTTGTTACCCCATATACAGATGTTTCTTTTCTCTATCCCGAAAAACAACAAAGCCTTCCTCAGCAGTGGAATTTGAATTTCCAGTTAATGCGAGATTTTTACTTTAATTTAAAGGTGAAAAGCCAACACGCATCTGTCAAAACCTTCACCTGCCTGTAAACACCTCTGTGACTACCTTATTCCTCCAGTCAATCCCAGCTGAAGAAAACCTGAACAACTGCTCTGCCAGCACCTAAAATGGAGAACAGAGTACTGAACACAGAGGCTCAATTCTACTGGATGGCAGGAACTGAATGAATCAGTGCCGCAGCCTGCTTTTCTTTCTCTGGAAACTGGGTAGCTGCTTCTCCCACTTCTTCCTTCACAGGCTTTTTGCCTTAGTGTGCATGTACGCTGCACACACAGACACGCCTGAGGGCTGCAGACCCATCTGAAGACTACACACGCCGTAGTGTCCTGGCACCTCCACTTGGAAGGGACACATAAAGAATCATCGAGTCCGACTCCCAAAGAAAGAGCCAGCCTCGCCAGTGTTTCCGCCCGGTTTCGAACCGGGGACCTTTCGCGTGTTAGGCGAACGTGATAACCACTACACTACGGAAACGCTGCTCGGCAGAGAGGCAGGGCAGGTTCCCTGCTCTTCTGTTTGCTCCAGAAAGTGTGAAGCAGAACAGATATTTTTATACACTTGAGGACAGAATAAAAACTTCTTGTTTCAAATTACTAATACAGTTATGTATTAAACATTTGGAAACACGTCAAGTAAGACAAAATTGCTGTGATTTTTCAAATTAGCCCAGTAAATTCAGATGTTTGTTACATGCACACCAATTTATTAGGAGACTTCTACTGAGTTATCAGGTATCCATTAGACAGACAGAAGCATGGGACTAAAACAGAGATGCTGTAGCTGAAGGATGCTATCTTGAGAGATGCTGCTGTAGGTTTGATTGAATCTACCTAGGCTATACTGGTAAGTTTAATTTTATTTTCTCCTAAAGACTACATATAAATCTAAAAAATATGACATACAAAAAATCTATAGGAACTATTTTCATTTGTTCATGCCATATAGAGTACATAAGGTACATAAGCTCTGCCACCTCTTACTGAATATGTAAGCAGCATTTTAGTATTTAGCAGTTAATTTAAATGTTGACTATGGCAAGATCCCCAGAGACAGACACAACAGTCAGCAGACCTCAAACATTTTGATGTTTGGCTACTATTCTTTTTCCAGACTAGCTGAACAAAAGCATGCTAGAAGGTAAGTATGAACATTACAGAGATATTCTTTCAATTTTCCATTTATCATAAGGAAAATGAAGACCTGTGGAAAGTCTGCTGCTCTGGGGTTAGAAACACTGATTACATACATGCACCCTCAGACGATGCAAGTGAGATTTGATCTGTTTTTTTAAATAGAGTGACTTACAGCAAGGTTCAGTTCATGGTCCTTTCATAATAGAGCTAAAGCTGGCAAGAAAGAAA
Organism: Callaeas wilsoni; assembly: GCA_013398955.1. Taxonomy (NCBI): domain Eukaryota; kingdom Metazoa; phylum Chordata; class Aves; order Passeriformes; family Callaeidae; genus Callaeas; species Callaeas wilsoni. The sequence goes on along the minus strand of VWPU01011420.1, from coordinate 11,484 downwards.
GAGGAAGAGACAGCTATAGGAAAGCGTCAGTTGCAACAGCATGAAAACGATTGAGATCAGTATTGAACTTCACTACAGAATCTTAATGCTGAGATAAAGACACAAAAAACAGATGTTAGCATCACAATTAACATGTTCAGCAGTTTATATATTAAAATAGTTTAGAGTCTGCACAAACCATACAAATTTTAATGTGTTTCTAGGCTCAAATTTTGAAATTCCTACTTCTAATTAAATCAACTCTCCCAACTGTACTTCAATTTTTAGGATCCTTTCATCTAATAAAAGGTGAATGCTTATACTTAGTGTACACACAAAGCTGAATGAATGTCTCTTTAAGAGGAAAAAAAGGCAAATATTATACTTATTTTAACAGAATCCAGACCAAAACATATTTATGTATGTATTTATTTGCTTAAGCACTAAAAATAATCAGGAACAGATTCCCCAGATACATCTTACCACTCCTTGCAAGAATATAAACCAGAAATGTCTTCTCTTATGTACCATATTAGGAGCAGTCAGTATTAGGCTAACTATCTGCAAATGAGCATTAGCTTCCCTTGTACGGCCTTTACAGCACAGAAAATCAGACACATAGGAGGACTTCATTACCTTTTAAATCTGAGGCACAGGGAGCCTTATTGCTGGCAAAAAAACCCTACTAATTATATATTCAAAAAGTTTAAATCCAGCATGCCATTTGTTGTCCTTACCTGCACAAAACCCCACGTCCCTTTATTTTTTTTTCAGCAAGCCACTAGAAAGGTGAGATGGCTGCCCCCAGCTTTCTCAATGTAATTTTTTAAGAGAAGCAAAATGTTAGCACGGCTTTTAAACACACAGCTTTATCACACCAATAAGGCTCCTACGGTAATCTGAACCACCTGGTTTTGCTACTGTAATTTCAAGTCTAAATATTGTTCATACATTTCATTTACAATAAAGAAATTAATTTAAACATTGAAAAATTTAGCAGTGTGGAAATTACTTTATCTTAGCGTGGCAGCTGATTCCCTCCATTCATCTTTACACTTCCCGCCCTTGCTCAGCCCACGAAACATTCCTCTCTCAGCTTGAATTTCAAACAGTAAATTTCTCCAATTCTATACCCACCCCCTACCCCTAACACCAGAGTTTTAGAGATTATGTGTAACAGCTTCCACTTTCCCATCTGTTCCTGAAAGACTCATTACAGAAAGCATGGGTTTTCTCTCCTTAAGCTTTTACACTTGCTCTTTGCCCTACCCTTTCACCTACACACTGCTAGCCTTGTATTTTAAACAAAAGCAAACAGGGTACTCATGTTATCTTGTTACTAATTTTTTGATTTCTGATAGTTGTTTATTTTCCCAAGTACTTTTAACACTGTTCATCTTTACATGCCTCTTAAGCCTAGCTTATAAGTACCGTTTATAGAAATAAGTTTCAATCATTTTTCTCTTTTACGAATATATTTTTTTTTCAACTTTCTTACTTGGAAAAAATCTGAACTGGAAGCAGAAAGAACTTAAGTAGGCTAATTCTCCTATGTCGAGTTTATCATATTCTACTTTTATAAACCTTCTAGTCATGAGCAAATCCCTTTATCAGTATAGTGAAACACAGATTCTAAACTGCTGAGAATACCTACCTGAAAGTGAACTCTTGGACACTGTATAAGAGAGAGGTTAGTACCAATTTTTCTTACAATACTTCGAGATGAACCATAAGGCTTGCTTGACCAAAGCACCTGCGTGGGAAGAATAAAGAAGCCAGCTGTTAGGGAACTGAATTTTGTATCATATTGTAATAGTTCTCCCTTATTCTTCCATACCATGTTTGTGCTAAATGTATTTAGTAACTCCTTTCATGCTAGAGTAGACCATAATGTTTATACACTGAATTCTGTCCCAGTGAACTCCTTACATTCCATACCCGAACTGGCACAAATATATTATACATCATCAGTACAATAAGCTATGGCTGCTTAACGTCAAGACAGCCTTTGCATTAAGTCTAAAGTCAAAGCAATAAATTAGGTAATGCAGAAGACTTCAGGGGCTGAAAGTATCTTCAAAAACACAACACCTGAATTTTCAAGATAATAAAGAACCTGCATTCAGTCAGACACCTCCTTTTACAGGGTTTCAAGAAAAGCCACCCAGTCATTAAAAATCCATAAAGTCACACAATTCTTCATTTCTCAAAACATCTTCTTTCTTTTTTACTTCAGAGCTCTTCTAGAACAGGAATAGTGTCTACCATTCTTAATAAAAATAAGTATCACCTACAATAAATATGAAAATGTAATAGTGAAATTAAAGAGCAAAGGAATGTAAAAAGGAGAAAATAAGACGAAATTTTTGTAAGAAAGGAACTTTGTCCCCTGCCCCAAAAAATAGATTCACCTAGAGAAAGCTGCCCATAGCAGCTCAACACACCAGGCTTCATTAGAACTGTTTCTACTGCAATTTAGATTTCCTCTATGTTATTTCAACAGGGATTGAATTTGCTTTTTTGTGTTGTATTTAATATTTACCACAGCCTTATGAAATTAAATAAAACAGGAGTTTAATCCTATGAGAATACTACAAAATGAGCCAGAACATAAGCAAAAGCCCCAGAGAGAAGTAGGAAAGATTTCAGCACAGGCAAAGGCAACAAAACCAATGCAAACAAGAAAAAGAATAACGAGAAGATTCTAACACAGGGTACATTGTTAGTAAACAATTAGAACATTGTATGGTACTTTAAAAAACTTAAAGTGTTTAATTACGGCTGTAAATATGAATTTATTAGTCAGACCTTAGTTTTTAAAAGATCATAGCTTCAAGCAAACTTGACATCCTGTTAGAAGGCTGCCTAACAAAGAAAACAGAAAAAATCCAGGCTATTCTGGATTGGCAATGGCAATGTTGCCTGTATGATGACTGTAGTGGTGCTGTGCGAGTTTCATAACACAGAGGTGAATATTTTGATATACTAAGCAAAGATCACTTCTCTTAGCTGTTGAAGGTTCTATTAAAAAGGCAAGTTTATGTTCCATGGTATTGATCCCCAGATTATTTCACAAACTTCACACAGACATTTTGCCTATTTCTAATTTCTATCCTTCCTTCCGCTAGCTTTACTGGAATGTAAAAATTTTGACAAAATAAATGTGCACTGCACATATGCTATGCTACATCCTCACATCAGAGCTGCAACTTTGCCATGAATCCACTGAGATCTATCTTTTTCCATTCTATAAAAAATACATTCTCTTGCTTAACACCCTGCTAAGCTGAACACAAATTTTTCAATTGAGAGTAGTCTATTAATGCTGCATTTTGGTTGCCTCAACAAAGACCTCACGTTTGTGCCTATCAACTTACTGTTTGTTTACATGTCTGAGCAAACAGCAGGTAGATCAGTGGCCTTCAAGAACAAGTCACCGACAAATGGCACCACAGTAATACAGTCTCATTATTCACAACTGATTCTGATGTTTAAAGCAGAACTGTAGGCGAGAGACTCAAAGTGATGGGGCACTGGAACAAATAATGCCAGCCAAAGGAAGGCATAATTAGTTGCAGAAGTACTTCCACAACAGCAAGAGAGTCTAGACTACATGCTCTATTACCAACACAAGTGCAATGTATTTTAAACAAGCAGCAAAACTTGTTTAGATATTGCTCAGACCACAGACAAGCTGTTGACTAGCACTCAAAAATATTTGGTTTCCAAATGCCCTTGGGGCTATTCAACAACAGTGGCTTGGTGCACCAGAACGCTGAATGACTCAGTTTTGGTAATACAAGATATGCCGGGACATTATTTTCAGAAAACTGCATGCAAACTGTGGCACAAGGGATGCAAGTAAAGTCAGCTCCCTGATCAGCTGAGCTGAGGTCTCAGCACCGCTCTAACCAAGTTCACACAACTTCTTGTTGACTTGAAGCACTGGCTGAGCAAGTCTGCAAACTGCTGCTTAGTTGTACACTTCTATTGCATCAGTGCTTTGCTCTTGTCCAGAACAGCTGACATTTGGAAATGTAACTGCATTATCATAAGCTTGATACAAGTAGAAAATGGGGAGAAACAGATTAAAAACTTGTTCCTCTCCCTATTTAGGCTGAAATTGCTGAATTACCAGTGTCATAATACAACATATTCTTATACTTTGAATTTTCAAAGTAACATGGAATCTCAGATCAAAATTCAAATAAAATTCTAAAATACATATTCTTGTTGTCAATTTTAATTTACACTGTATAAACAATTTGCTCTCCATAGATACCCAAGACTGATAAAAGGTTCTACCACAATAATACTGCCTAAATACTGTTAAGGATTTCCCCATTCTTAAAATGTTAAAATATTTCAAAAACTTACAGGGATTACTGCACTGAGGTCAACATTTGTACTCAAAATAGCTTCCTAAAGGTCCCAGTGACAAAGCAGTTGACGCGTAGCAGCTCTCTGGCTCTCTCTGGTAAGTGTTCAAAGAAAACTCTCTATACAGTCTCCTCCAAGAGGAGAGCTATGCAGGCCTATCCCTCTGTTTACCCAGTAAAGAACACAGCTGTACTGCTCTCATGTACTGTAACACCTCCAGAAGAGGTAACTATAGCACAGAAGAGGTAACTATAGCACAATTATAATCATCTGAATTTCATGGGGCTTTTTGTACCTCCAAGGTAAGAACAAGAAATAAGATTATTTTTTTTATCACTGTTACAAAAAAAGATGAAATTCTCCTTCAGCTTCAAAGCACACACGGAAGTCCAGCATGAAAAGCAGTGTTTACAAAGTAAACAGTTTATTAGAACCAGAAGGAACTGCCTAGTACTTTTAATACATTTATTACTCAGTATCTGTGTCCAAGTCATAAACTTGATGACTTTTCAGCAATGCAGAATCATCCCAGTATTGAGTATACTTCAAGTGTTCGTCTAGATAAGCATGAACTAAAATACGTGAAGTGCTTTATATACCTTATTTTCTGAAAACATAAAGGAAGTTTGAAATACTTACTGATTCCATGTTCAATCCAATTTGTTCAAAAGCCATCCTAATTAAGCGCTTCAGCCAGCAAATCATCTGGACTGGAAAAGGCCTTACTGAACTTGGATTTAAGCCTTCCAAACCTACAAGGCTGCCAAGGTTCCATAGTAGTTCTGAAATGAGACACAAAAGAATTTTAGATGCATGTTGTGGAACATGTACAGAAGTAAACTGCTACATTCCTAAAAAGACGAGCTTTAGATACAAGACATATTAGATGACACCAAATCTTCATACTGTAAACCAAAGGCATTCAAAAGGTATCTTAATACAGGTAACAATGACTATTTAGTAGTGTCATTTTTATAGAATCCTAGAATGGTTTGAGTTGGAAGGAACCTTAAAAATCATCCAGTTCCAACCCTCCTGCCATGTGCAGGGACGCCTTCCACTAGATCAGGTCACACAGGGCCCCATCCAGCCTGGCCATGAAAACTTCCAGGAAAGGGGCATCCACAATTCTTTTGGGGAACCTGTTTCAGTGCATCAGTACCCTCATGGTGGTACATATCTAATCCAAACCTATCCTGTCTCAGTTTAAAGCCATTGCCTCTTGTCCTATCACTACATGTCCTTGTAAAAAGTCCCTGTCCAGCTCTCTTGTAGACCCCTTCAGGTACTAGAAAGAAATCTGAGCCGGTGTAAAGTTAACAATTAAAAAGTTGGGGAAATGACTGCTCACTTGAGCTTGGACAGATGACGGCGTTCAACAATTCTAAGTGAGCATCAAGCCCTATGGAACGCCTGCAGATGGGGATTAGCACTAAGATTGAAGTGCCATACTCATATCTAAAACTCATTTCTATGCAGGAACAGACTGCAGAAAGCTGATCACCTCTCTTGATTCACATTCTCTGACAGCTTTGTTGTTCCTTCCTTTTTCCTACAACTAAGGAGAGAGAGGAAACATGGAAAAATGACTAATGCAGGAAAATGGCAGGAAATACTGTAGGTGTAGTACATGAAAATATTCAAGCAGTTTATAAGACTAGACAGATTTCAAATTTTGTCTATTTATATACACTTCCATTCACTTAAGACGGTTTTATTGCTCCTTTAGTGAAAATAGTGTAGTTTTTCTTTAATTGTGTTCTACACCAGTCGTAACTTGGACGTCGCTGAGAAGCGTATGGCACCACAACCAGGAATGGAAGCCACAGATTTAGGTTTACGTTTGTTTTGTGTGTCAGGCTGGAAACAACACTCAGTTGAACCATCCTGAGCAAGGTATTTGTAGTAGGAACAAGAGTGTTGCTGAAGCCACTCTATACACAGACAGGGATGACTAAAGCAATGTAGCAGCAAGGAACCGATACTTGGGAAGTTTGAAAGTCAGGAGATGGAGAAGCTATGCTGTTTGGAAATGCTCACAAGCCCTACAGTTAAACCATCATTGTTTCCATTACAAATGTTTTTCAACAGTTTACAGTTCCTTAGTAATAACGTACTTCTTGTGGAAACTTGGCAGAAACAGTACAATTCTACAGTTATCTTTTTTTAGACAGGCTTAAAGAAAGTTGATATTAGTTTCTCATCATCACAGGATTTTCTTTTGTTTGTGACTAAACTCAGAAGAAACTATTAATCTACACCATGAGATTAGAACGGAAACTGCAACTGTTATAAGAAAAACAAGAGGGAAGAATAATGGGCTAGCTACCAAACAGCCATGAATACAAGCTACAGTCATCCATAATAAATAAATAAGTCATGGACTTCTTTATGGAATGCTGGAGAAGTCTGTTAGGGAAGCATCTACTCGATCTATTGTTCCTTTAGGCATCTGTTATTCTTCCCTTACACAACCCACTGTATGGACTGTACAGATCTTTGATCTCATTGCACCGGCTGTGTTCTTAAAACAGGAAGAACACAATGCCCCATATTGGATTTGGCATCATATCTGGCACTGTATACATGCAGTGACATAAAAGAGAGAGGAATGCTCCTTTAAAAGAGGGAACCTGTTCCAAAGGTGTGATTACATGTGATATACTCCACCTCATTCCAAAGTCCAGACTTGTTCAACAAGCAGTGTGGAAACCAAAGGAGGAAAAACAAAAGCTGTATCAAGACAAATTCAAACAAAAGAGAAAGGTAGAGTATTGCTGAGCAACTGCAAAGACCGAGCTGGCTGAGAAAAGCCAGCGATAGGACTAAAAGGAATGACTGTATCCTGATACATTGGTCTTTCAGCCAGCTCATAAGTTTAAAAGTCAGAGTCATGTTTTCTTTCAGGCAGAGAAGAAAATGTATGATTTTGTTTCTGATCAACTGAGAGGCCTAGGCCTTTAAAAACAGAAACAATTTGGACAAAAGTGGAAAGACAGTGTTAGAACTTCCTCCGAGAAAATCAGAGCAGGTCTAGAAAGTTTCTAGGAACTCAAGAAATTTAAGGCAAACTGGTAAAAGAACAACACAAAACCTGACAAGACAACCAATTAAAAGCACAAAACCAGATGCAGAATGAAAGTAGCATAATACGAGGATGTCAGAATAGTATAAATAGGAAGCAGTAAGCGAAAAAAGGCAAGATTCAAAATGGGTTCCATCTTACAGGCATAAAAAAGTCCTACACGTATTAGCAGTAAGAGACAAGAGAGACAACCACAATGTAACAGGAGAGGAAAGAAAGCAGTGAGTGATACGGACAGTCAGGAGGTATTCAGTGTTTGCACCTGACAATGGCAGACAAGGCAGGCAGCTGTTAGAACGGATTACAGACAACGCTGCCAAGTTATAAGCATCCAGGACAACAGGATCTAGTGAATTTCACCTTGCAAAGTTCAGAAACTTGTCAAGGCAATTTCTGAAATATTGGTAATTCATTTCAGAAACTTCTTCAATGGGATTCAAAAGACCCAGGAATAAAAGAAGGAGCATGATGACACAATGCATTGGGAATAGTCCAAAACACTTATCCTGCCCTAAAATATTAAGGTGACCCTTTATAATTCCAGGTTCCAAGCCTTTGATGACTGACACACAAAAAACTTTGATGATTGAACACAAAAGAGCATTCATTCAACAAAACAACTACTTCAGTAAAATGAATATTTATAGTTCACTTTGTAAGTCATTGTTTCCTCTGTAGCCTAAATACTTAAAGTACCTGAGACAGGGGTCATCAAGGCCTTGCTCTTGTCAGTGACCTGTCTGCTACTGCAGAAGAAAGTGACTGAAATCAGTCTGCAAGAGTGCAGAGTACCATCCATTTCCTGGATTAGCTTCCTCAGTTTGTGGCACTAAGGAAAACCACCATGTTTGAATAACCTCCAGCTAATCTGTTATCTAAAAGGAAAATGCTTCTAAGTATATCAGATTGATATTTTTATATGATCGTAAGTTTTACAGAATTCTCTCCAGGCAAACTTCATACTTATTTCTTTCAGACTATGTTGCACTATACCCTTCTTCACAAAACTCAGCTATTTCACAATTAGTTTATGTGCCAAGAACAGACAGGGTTCATTCCAAAAGAAACTGCAGGACAGGAAGAATGAAAGCATTAGCAAATTCTCCACTCATGCTCTGTATACATGCCAATTTCAGAAGCAGGAGTTAAATGTTTATTGCTCTTAGTAAACAAAATAATACCTCTTTTAAAATATTGATCTTTGTGGTATTTATCCTCTGTCATCTTGGTGCTACCTACAGTAAAAATAGTTTAATTCTCCAAAAATTTCCACAACTCAATTACTACAATGAAGAGCCCTAAGTGATAGTAATATTGCCATAAAAAATGGTCCTTCTACTCTGCCTCAGCACAACTATCACAAGGATGAGCAGCAGGCCTAGACAAGATAACCAAGATGTCCAAAGAGCAGTAACATAAAGAATTACATTTCACTGCATAAAGCATGAAGGGATTGGAATTTCACAGATTCATTTCAATGAAACCCAGAAATTAGCTTGGCTGAAGAACTTTCTTACTGATAGGGAAATATGGAGGAATTCCTTGGTTTAGAAATGAGGAGGTCTACATTTCCAAGCCCCCTTGACCTCGTTTGCCCCTAACTTTCCTAACCACTTTTGCAGGTTCTGTTCAACACTCTCATATCAAATATCAAGTCTACAAAGCTGAGAGATAATACCACTTAAAAATTACAAAAAGTTCATTAAATAAATATAAAAGCTCTGGAGTCTGTACCCATAAGGCATAATAACCAGTAAATATGAACAGGAGCCCCTTGCCAGGCTTCTATTGAGTCCCACATATGAAAGATTAAAAGAAAGAGAAATCAGACACAACTGCTTTCAAATTGAAATTCTTCTACGTGTTTTTTCCAATGTTGTATTTATTCAAGTCCCTTTCAAAGCACGAGTTTCTGGTCTTTAAAAGAAATATGATAGTCATATTTTTCTTACTGAAGGAGATTTCTCTCATTCACTTAAGATCCATACAAACATAAAAGAGAATGATTTAATGGGATTGATGGAGCAGATTAACCTTAACAAAGAATAAACAAAGGCATGAAATATGAAAAATGAAAGGTGTAGTCTCTAAATTGAAAAGGTATAGCATTAAGAAGTATAAAATTTTCAAAGAAGCGTGGGTTCAAAGGAATACCAACGACATGAAAAAATCAAACGCAAAAAGACCAGGCTCCTCCTCAGTTTAGCAAGAACTAGGGCAAGTTACTTATCTCCTCAGTCTTTTAGACTGGCACATGACCCAAGTTCATCTAATAAAATTACATCCACAAGGAAACATTATTAAAAAAGGAGTAAAGGAAGATAAAGCAAAAAACCCTCATTATTACAACAGCTAAATGGGCAGGAAGAATCTTCTGATAAAGGACCAGACTCTGTCCCAAACTGACACAGACTGGCTCTTAGTAAAGCAAGTATGTATTTGGCACAGGTCACATAGCCAGAAACAGAGGTCTGTTTTTTGGTGTGGAAGCTGTAAATAATGAAGTCCCCCAGTACTAACAGAAACATCTGTTTGGAAAGATATGAAGAGACAGATAAAAGTCAGTGAATACTACAGCGACAATCTAAGCTAGCACTGGTATGAAATTTAAAGCAGGAATTGAAAATCATGCATACTTGCAACAGAAGTTGCTAAAACTTTCTTAAAAAATTAGCCCTATCCTATTTACCTGAGTGTGCAGAACCCTATTAATCAGATTTCATTCATGCTATCCTATTTTGCCAACTAATGGAAAAGAAAAAAAAAATCCATGTTTCAGCACTAGTTTAATCAAAAGCCTTTGCTCAGCAATGATTGTACCTGCACAGGGCACTGTGATACCACTGCGAGGTAAGTGAAACCCTTCAACACGTATAAAGCACAAGGTATTCTATGACACAGACACAACCAAACCCCTACACTTCCCTGCCAGCCAGCCAGCCCTCCCCACCAGCTGCTGCCAACGTCAGACTTTGTACTACAGCTTTGACAGACAACAGCAGGTCAATCTTGCTAACAAAAGGGTGTGTTTGTCTGAAAAAGCATTTAAAATGTCCAATTCTCCCCCAGATAGCTCTCTGTGTAATAACGTTGAGTTCCCACACACAGCATTCATATTTTAGCTAGTGACCCCTACGAAGCACATTATCTGCATTTGGCAACAACTAACCAGAACTTTTAGACCTGACGGGCAGATAACTCAGCTGCCTCATTTTTATCACCTAGGTAAAAGCCAGTAGGGATCAAAAGACATAACATTTATTCATTTAATCTTTGTAAGTCTTGCCTTCACAGGAGCTGCAGAGCATTCTGAGGACAGCATGTTAATATTAATGAAGTACTGCTGACGCCGTCAGGCAGAGATCAATGCATTACGATTGATTTCAGCATTCAAACTCTACTCACCCTCAATATTTGGAATTTCAACAGCTCGTTAAACAAAATGAAAACACGCACCTAGCAAGTTATTTATTTATGATCACTACAGAAGAACCTGAGCACGGCAACAGTATCGCTGAAGGGGCACAAAGCAAGCTGCGTAAGTTTACAGAAAACAGAAATAAAAGTACCATGCCCCTTAAGGCTCACTTTTCCTCTTATACATCAACCCTGTTTTTAAAGCCTCCTTAAAAAACTTCTCTCAAACTACATATTATCTTCAGATGATCTTTTATTTACACTATTTCTCGTGACCTGTCACCCTCCCAGCACAGCAGCTCCCCTGCAGGAACAAAAGCTTCGGCCCAGCACCCGGAGGCGCTTCCACGGTCCTGCCCGGCACCTGCCCTGCCCGGGACAGGCCCGAGCAAGGGGACGGCCCTGTCCGGGGAGAGCGGGGCCGCCCCGAGCGGCCTGTACCTGCTTTCAATCAAGCTTCCCCTCCCGCGCCGCCCCTCGCCCGGGATCGACCGCGCCAAGAGGGGCTGCCCAGGGGGAAGGGGAGAACCGCGGGCCGGGGCCGCCGCCCCCGCCTCGCCTCACCCGCCGCCGCGGTCGCCGCGCTGCCTCAGCCGCTGCTCGCGCGGCCGCTCGCCACCCTG
>VWPU01011418.1:33551-64003 GCA_013398955.1 Callaeas wilsoni | reverse complement strand
GGACCCCCCCACGCTTCCTCTCCCCGCCGCCCGCATTGTTCTTCCCGGGCGGGATGCGAATCCGGCGGGTGCCGTGTTTATTTATTTCTTCCTCGCATACGCGCATCTTCCGCGGGGGGCTGCGGCCGCGCGCCCTCCCTCCTTTCCCCCCTCTCAAAAAAAAGGGGAAAGAAATACAAATTGAAAAGAAAAGACGGGGGAAAAGTTGTGTCCCGCCCTGCACAGCGCAGCGGGCGCTGGAAGGAACCCTAAATCACCCCCCCCAAAAAAAAACCGAGAAGGGAGAAGCTGCGGGCGGAGCCGCCCGGCGGGGGCGCGCCCGGTGTGCCCGGGACTGCGGGGCTGCCGCCGGTGGGGCCGAGCCCGCGGTCACCGGGGGATGCTGCGGGGCCCGCCCGCCTCCCGCTGCCCCGGAGCCGCGTCCCAGGGCAGCCCTGCACCCTGGGGAGCCCCCACGGCCCCGGGAGCCGCTCCCCGAACAGCCCCCGCATCCCCGGGACCCGCACCCAAGGGGCGTCTGCTCTCCGCAAGGAGCTCCCGCATCCCCGGCGCTCACCCTAAACCGGGAGCCGCTTCCCGGAGGAGCCCCTGCTCCCCCGGGACCCGCACCCCAAATTAACCCCAGCTTCCTGGGAGCCGCATCCCACAGGAGCCCCTGCTCCCCCGGGACCTGCACCCCAAACTAACCCCAGCTTCCCGGGAGCCGCCTCCCAAAGGAGCCGCTGCACCCCTGGGAGCCGCACCCCAAATTAACCCCAGCTTCCTGGGAGCCGCATCCCACAGGAGCCCCTGCTCCCCCGGGACCTGCACCCCAAACTAACCCCAGCTTCCCGGGAGCCGCCTCCCAAAGGAGCCGCTGCACCCCTGGGAGCCGCACCCCAAATTAACCCCAGCTTCGCCAGGAGCCACATCCCAAAGGAGCCTCTGCACCCCTGGGAGCTGCACCCCAAATTAGCCTCAGCTTCCCGGGAGCCGCATCCCAAAGGAGCCCCTGCTCCCCAAAGCATCCGCCGTTCCCCCGAGAGCCGCACCCCAAATCGCCCCCCGGGACTCGCTCCTCAAATTGCCCCCGGTTCTCCGGGACTGCACCCCAAACGATCCCCAGGAGCCGCAGCCCGAAGCAGCCGCTGTCCCCAGGCCAGCCCCCCGGTGCCCCGTTGTAGGCGTGTTCCCTCGGTCACCTGGCCGGGCTGCAGCTGGAACCTCACTCTGCTGCTGCTCAAAGGACGATTTGCAATGTCAGGGTGTCAGGGCAGCTTTGCTTCCCATCGCAAATTTGGGCTGCGAGCGGTAATTTTCTAAATATATATATTATTATTACTATTTTTTGTATTTGCAGGCAAGCAAACCAAAGCAAACGGCTGCTTCTCCTCTGCTGCTGCTCTCGTTTGGGATTTGATTTGCATCATCTCTGAGCCCATTAAAAGAAATAAATAAAAAAAGAGAAGAGGAGGGAAAAAAAAAAAAAGGGCAAACCAAACCCACACAAAACATGTGCGGAAGGACTTCCACTCCCTGGCTGTGCTATTGAGGATCAGGAAGAGCCTTTGGGGGCTGCAGGATTCTCGCTAGGCTGATGCTGCTGCTCAAGGATTTGGTGCAGGGAGACAAAACTGCTGCCTCTTCCATCCGCTGATCTCAACATCTGCATTTTCCTGCTGCTGTGCTCCCTCTCACACCCTCTCTCCATGGACTGATTTTTTTATTTTTTTCCCTTTTTGCGGGGGGGAGGGAAGGACTAGCAGAAAGCCAAGGCATCGTGCTGAGAGGAGCGAAAATTGCCTTTATATCTCGTGTTCTGGTGGATCTCTTTCGAGGTTATTAAGCTTTTTGGAAAAGAAAACATGACGTCGCCAGCAAAATTCAAAAAGGATAAGGAGATCATAGCTGAATATGACACTCAAGTTAAAGGTAAGGAACGGTTTTATTTCCATCCCTTCGGCTATTGCAAGCCTGCCTGGCAATTGTAGGAGTTTGCAGTGGATGTTTGGGTGGGGAAGAGGGAAATCGTTTGCAGATTGCCTGGAATTCGCAGGGCTTTTTTGGTAACACAAAGCTGGGTCGGGTTTGCGGTGCTGTGTCTCGTCCCCATGGGGTAGTTCCTGCCGTGGCGTTGCCGTTTTTGAGGTACCACGGCTTTTTCTGGAATACACGCATTTTTGAGTTCGGGGAGATCCATATTTCCCTGCCTGCCGTTCGGAGAGACGGCTTTGCATGTGAAATATGAGAGGCAGGGAATTGCTTTTTAATCCTCTGCCTGTCATGGGAATCTTTGAACAATCTGGGCAGTGTCAGAGGAGCACATTTCCACTGCTGGCGATGGGGGACTGTGCTCGAGGGTCCCCGGGAAGCTGTTTGTGCTAGAAACTTCCATTATTCAGGATTTTGCTCGGGGTGAGTCCATGATATTCCCTGCCTGCTTTTCCTTGCCGTGCTGGAGTGTAACACCTCGAGGCTGCGGTGTGGGTGTGGGTGTACACGCAGAGAAATGCACACACTTAGAAATGAATAAAAACTCGTGCGGCAGCCTTATTCCCACCATCACAGGGAGCATTAAACGGATTTAAACAGCGGGGTTTGCAGGGACCGTGCGAGTCTTCTGCAGAATTCATCTGGCTGGGTTTCAGGCCATCATGTGCCCTGGGTTTAAAAAAAAAAAAAATAAAAAAAGATGGTGAAATGCCCCCTTGAGCTGCTTATTTTTGCGAAGTTTTCAGGATAAGACGTGTTTAAAAGAATAATTAGGGCTTGTGCATGGCTTGATACGTCGCTGCTAGGAAGTTATGAGATTCAGTGATTTATCTAATTGGTTAAAACTTGCTTGGTATGCTCAGAGCATGCAGGAAAGATGGCCTTCGGGCAGGGCTGATTGAGTTAAATCAATGCAATTTGAAAAAAAAAAGAGCCAGATTTAAATCCGAGTAGGAAACCTAGATTAAAATTGACAATTAAGATATTGTTTTGCAATTAGGTGCTCGGTTATTTTTCCTTCTGGGGAGGGGGGGCTGCTTGTTGGTTGCAAATCATTAAAACATGTTGTCCTACAAGACGTGTCCTACACTGACCCCAGTGCCCTGCACCTAGAAGCAGTTTGGGTATTTATGGTAAAAAAATGCTTCTTTGAGTAAATACGAAGCTGTGAAAGAGTTTATTTTGATTATATATTTTTTTAATTTTGAGGTTCTTAAAGTTAGAAATGGAGAAGGGCGTGTTTCTCTTTTACTGGTTCAGTTTCTATTCCTGTTTTCGAGCTGTCTTTGGAACTGGGAATTGCAATCAGCGTGAAATTAGAGGCTTGTAGATTCTTTCATTATTTACCCCATCAAAATGTGCGTGATGGATCCGAGCTCGCAGTCACAATATTTGGGAATAATGCGGAAACGAGGCTTTAGAATTAGCGAAGCGCATCCTCTCACCTCTCAGCTCTCGCATGAATTAGAAATCTTTCCCTTCCTTTTCAGACAGGAGAGCAGGAGGATGGGAAGGCGCCTTCTCTGTTGCTGCCAGAGCTCAGCTCATCTCTGGAGGTGCTTGTGCACAGGGCTGTAAGCTCGCCTGGAAATGCGCTCCCAAAAGTGGATTGCAGTAGTAGCACGCGGATTTTTTTTTTGCTTTTTGGCGTTGTAAAGTGTTGCTCTCTTAGCTACAGGAGGTTAAGGAGGCCGGAAGCGTGTGAAGGGATCAGGAGGAGCTGGGAGAAGGGGGTTTCCTTCCTGAATTAGTGGTGAGGGCAGCGATGAGTTCGCCTGGGGATGCTCGTCCCTCTCCCAGCGCGGGGACAGGGGAAGGAGGTGCTGATCCATCTCCTGCCCCTCCTTCGGAGGGAGGTGTAGAGGGACCAGAGAGCTCAGAAATGCACAGGACAGTCCTGTAACAGCCCTGTCCCACATCCCCTCATTTATTTCAGAGGGGGAGCTTCCCTTTCCCAGCCGGCATTGACCTTTCGGTCAATGGGAGATGATTGTCTCTCTGCCTTTAGGTACCAACTTTGGGGGGAGACTTTGCAGTTACTTGTTCCTCTCAAAACACCACAAACCTTGCTTTACATCCCACAGATAGCTCGGTTCCGAGCTGGACAGTGCTGTGATTCCTTAGGGGATCTCTCCGCTCTAATTCCAGGGATGGGCAGGTCTTTCCATCGCAATGGCAGAATGAGATGGTGCTAAAGACACACGGAGATGCCCAAGTGTGGTGATGCTGCCTCATCACCAAAGACACAAAGGTCCTTTCAGGAAGGTTTTGGTGTCCTGATGAAATTCTGCTGTTAATTGTGGGAACGGCGTGGAAATGGTGTTAACTCTGGTGAAGGGTGTTTGATGCCTTTTCCCAGCGTTGGGAAGTGGAGCCGTGGCTGTGGGGGTGAGATGAATCACGTGTCGGCGTGCTACACGAATTGTGAGGTGGCATCTGCTTCTCTGATGAGAAAACTCGGATATTTTTTGCTGGCATTTAGAAACTTACAGCATTTTTTTGTGCTTTGCTCCGTCCTGGCTCTGCGCTGGGAGCCGTGTTTGGAGGCTTCCTTTAAAACCCTTAATCCGCAAACACCTCCTTAAGCACTTTAAATGATTGCTAATGGAATGATGGAGCTTTGTTTAAAAATTTAATAGCCTTAAGTGGTTAATCAGAAACCATTTAAAGAATGGTTTGATTAATAGATCATCACGTTGCAAAATTTTTGATTTTCTGTTGCTGAGTGAGCTTGGTGGTTTTTATTGGAAAAGGGGCAGCCGGGTGAAGGATCATGGAATGGTTTGGGTTGGGAGGCACCTTAAAGCTCATCTCATGGGCAGGGATGACTTCCACTATCCCAGGCTGCTCCGAGCCCTGTCCAGCCTGGTCTTGGACACTTCCAGGGATGGGGTGTGGATGAGTGAAACTTTTTGTTCTCCCGTGACCACGAGCTTTAGGTGTTTTTTGTCTCCCAGCAGCCATTTCTCTGCCTCTTTTGGGTTGGAGTTGGCTCTTCCCATGGTTTATGTGTGTGGGGAGATGAACACTTGAATGAAATGAGTTTCTGACGTTGAAGACTTTCAGCCAAAGTTACCGTGCAGGGGTCGGGGCGTGGAGGGAGCGNTTCTGATGTTGAAGACTTTCAGCCAAAGTTACCGTGGAGGGAACAAGGGGCTCCTTCCTGGTGACCTGTCCCCTCTGCTTGGGTCGGGCCGTGCGTCTGTGGAGGTGGCTGGAGCCAGGCTGGCCACAGCTTGGGTTTCCTGCTCTGACCCTGTATTTGACCACCCGAGGATGTGCTGGGTGACCTGGATTGCCCGGTGACCCCGTGGTCTCCAGCATCTGGAGGTTCAGCTACAAACTGACCCCTCTGCAGGAGGGAATTAACCCCCCGAGCTGCCCAGACACGCCGATGTCCCCAACACCTGCGCTGACCTCGAGCCGTTCTCCATTGGCTCCACGGTTTGTCCTCTGCTCTTGGACTCCCTGGGACTCTTTGGGGTGCCTCTTTCTGAGGAAACTCCAGCATGGTCCGTGTCAAGCAGTGGGAATTCTCCTGCCAGGACCAGCCGGGGCCGGCAGGGGAGGGAAGCGCTGCTTTGATACCTCCCCGTGCCATGTGCTCACAAAGACTGGGAGCCCTGTGAAGCTGCAAAGTGAGATTCCGTGGCTCCATATGGAGCCTTTGATATCTCAAGCTCATCCCCTTGTCTGGATTGTCTCTCCCAATTCCTTTGTGCAAGTTGTGGTAAGGCAGAGATAATTAATTTATGCTGTGCAGTGTGTTCCATGTGAGATTGGGATGCTGCCTCTCTGTGCCCGAGCAAGGACTGTCAGGGTGTTTTTTGGTTTAATATATTAAATTGGAGTGTACACTTGCTGAGGAAAGAAAAGCCAGTGATTTATCTCTTAATTCTCCTTTTCTTTCTCCTCGTGTCCCACGAGAGCCTTATATTTAATTAGTTTGTATAAAGCTTCAGTAAATAGCTCCATGGTTTGAGCTGCAGAAATTTAATACCGACATTTTTTTACACAGCGAGGGCTCATAAACCACTTCTGTCCTTGAGTAGTCTCTAGCAAAGGTTAAAATGCATCTCTTGCAGATCTTGCAGCCCAGCCCAAAAAGTGCTAAAAATATGACAAATGGATGAGGTAATTTACAGCAGGAGCAAGCAGAGCCCAGAGGTGGCTGTGTGGTTGCTGAGCTGAGTTTGCCTTTGCAAAGGGAAGATTCCTGATAAGAACAACTTCGGGCAACCTCCCAGCTGCCATCACACTCAGGCTACTGAAACGTCTAAAACTTCCCTTTAAACCTCCCCAAAATGGCTGATAAATTTCGGCTAAGTCCCTTTTTCCTCTCTGGGTTGAACATCTGAGAGTGTGTTTGATCTGACTGTGATTTTTTTTTGCCTTAAATGCTGTGTGGAAATCTCATTTGTACGGTCCATCTTCCTGAGGGATGCTCGGCAGTTTTTAATCCTGGTGAACTCTCCGGACTGGTCCAGCCCTTCTGGGTGTGAAAGATTGCAAAAGTAGCTGTGACTGGGTCAGCAGCTGTAATTCGGAGGCTGGAAGGGAAGTGTGATGCTTTTGGTGATGATCTGAACCAAAAATTGGCGTTTCTCTCAATGGTGGCAGGGTTTTTTTTACAGAACCGTGTTCAGATTTTTAGATCAATCAGCTGAAGTCACTGTCATTTATTTTACTGCTGAACCTGTGCCCTTTGAGATTTTTCAGTGCTGTTGATGTTATATATAAATACTGATTTTTCTTTTGTGTCCATCCCCTGTTCAGGTCACCAGGCTGGTCACTGCACACTGTGACTGATCCTTGCACCACTTGGGTGGGGATACCCAGAGTTTTTAATACACCCTGTAAAGAGACTTTCCAGCCACTCGCCCGGGTGTGGTTGAGCGAAATAGTCCTGAATTCTGATATTTTGACTCTGCATGCGTTGGATTAACGTTGCCATTTAAAATGTAAAACTACCTTTTAAGGGGTTTTTGCAGTTAATCAGGGCTCCGTGCCTGTAAGTGATTCCATTTGTTTGCAACAATGACTCGCTCCAAGCCGGGGCTCTGGAATTGCTGTGGAATCATCTGGTTTTCTGCAGTTCCTGATAGTGCTAATCCCTTGAGTTTTGGAGCTGCGTTGGGCCAGCCAAGCAGCCTTGGTGCCAGAAAGGGGGAAGGGGGCGTTGGGAGACGGCCTTGATGTTCCAGCAATAGTTTGTGTTTTTGTGTCCAACTCCTGCTAATGGATTATTAATGAGGATGGAAAGAGGTTGAAGGAATGCAGAGTCTGCCTTCTTTCCTCTCCAGCTCCAAAATCCCTCTTTTTGCAGTTCCATCAGGTGTTGGAAGGCCGGAGACCAAAGCTGACCAGAGCACTCCAATCCTCCTAAGTGCTGCAGTTCCCTCCAAAAGCAGAAGGAATTGCCAGTGTAACTCCAGTAGGATTCTATAAAAAGTTTACTGGTAACAGCCAGTTTTCCCTGACTCCCAGCTAAGGGACAAGACATTTTTCCTTCTCTCTAAATGATTTCCTTTCGTGGTGAGCTTACAAATTAGTATCTTTCCCTTTTCCTGTCGGTTAAGAGGCTCGACTCCTCTTTTATTCTTTTGCTTTTAAATCCTTACTAATATTTTTTGCCCATTTTGGGGATTTACTTGGAAGAGCCTCTTTGCCTGGTCAACTTTTTTCAGCTGTCGTTATGAAGAGTGAAAAATCTGAACCTTTGTTGAGATGGAAAGTATGTTCAAACACATGTTCCCTTGAATGGCTTTCGCTGTGCCATGCACAGTTGATATTCATTACTCATGACTTTATTTAGTTCATTTTTTGGTATGACTTTCACAGATTTCATGGTTTCTCTCTGAGAATTCCTACAACATCACGAGTGTCCTGCTCTTGGAATGCTGTCAGTGTTTTGTAGGCGATGGAAGCAAATGCAGTTAAGGGATTTGCTGTGGGAGAAAATGGGAGAAAGGGTCTTGACGTGGCAGTAATTCCATCAGTACAGACCAGTCCTCATTTCTGCTTTCTCCCTCTCTCCTTTCCTTCCCAAACTGCAATACTCCAGGAGACAAAACAGGGCCTTCTTTCTGTGAAATCCCTGGGTAATGGTCAGTGAAACTCTTGATGTGTTTGAAGTCAGAAACCATATGGATGTGAAGTGAGGAAGCTCAACTGGTGTTTTTCCAAGTAAATGCTGTAAATGGATTGGAACCATTTAAAACATTGTAATTTTTTGCCATCAAAGTAACTATTTACTGTTGTTAAACTCAAAATCATCTAACCCAGTTGTTTTGCTTTGAGTTGAGAGTTAATGATAGCTTCTCTGAAGGTGGTGCAGAAATTCTTAGGTCTTTAAGTGTTTCCAGCAATGCTTCGTGTTGATTTGTGTGAAATGGGCTGAATTAGGCCAGGGGAGATGCCTTATCCTGTGGCACATGAGCAGCTCCTGCCTTTTTGACTCTTGAGAAGGAGCCAAATAACCAGATTAACTCTAAACCCAGCGTGGATTTTAATCTCCAGCCTTGAAGTGCTGCAGCAGCGTGAGTTGGTCGTTCCTGCTACATCTGACGTTGGTTTTGGGTTGTTTTTTTTTTTCTTTTTCTTAAATCACAGGACTTTCCAGGAAGAGCCTCTTGGCTTCTTTCAAGTAGGGAAGGATTTTTGGTTTGTTTTTGCGCCGCTGTCATTGGACGATGGTTTTCCTGCAGGGAGGAAACCATGGAAGGATGCAATTTATAGATGGGGAGTGCTTGCAAATTGAACCTACTTAAAATAACGACAGTTGTTGCCTGGGAATGAGCCCCTGAGTGTGTCTTGGGCCAGCAATCCAGTCCCACTGCACGGCATGCTCCAAGTTTGTGAATTTAGGTGGGAAAATTGGGAAATTCCACAATATCCTTTTCTTTATGCAAGTTCGCACTGGAGCAGGGCTCTTGCTGTTCTACTGCTCTGAGTGTGTGGTAACAAACCACGTTTTATGTGATTTTTCTGCTTTTAGGAAAAAAAAATAGGCGTTATTCACATATTTCATTAACACTGCTTGTTGTTAAAATATGGGGAATTTTTTGGGGTAGGATTATGCGTCCAAGAAACTTCCACTCATCCTCCAGATGTAATTCCTCAATCTGGGCAGGGCCGTGGCAACCACGGGCAGCTGGTGGCTGTTGGGGGCTTCCTGGCATGTGACAATTCCCCTTCTTCCACCCCAGTTCCCCTGGGAAGGGCTGCAGGAGGCTGTCTCCGGTGTTTTCCTGGGAAATCCCAGCTGGGAGGGGTGAACTCCTCCTGAGGCGATCGGTGGCACTGCCAATAACCATCCGTGAGTGGAAATGGAGCTTGCTGGAAAGCTGATGCTCTTCCACCTTCCTGGGAAGCCAGAGCTGTATCGAGTAAAGCAGAACCACGGAATCAGGGAATTGTTTGGAATTGCCAAGATGCTGACATCCCTTCCCTCTGGCAGGGCTGCTTTCGTGACCAGAGCACTGGGCAAATCCACCGTCAAAATTCTGTTTATCTGTTTGTCTATCTGTTTGTCTATCTATCGATTTGTCTGTCTATTTATCTAGCTAATTATCTGCCTATTTATTATTCTGGCTATTGGTAGATACCAATTCAGACCCGTGACCCATAAAGCAAATTATTGCAGGTGTGTTTTGAAGACTCTAACGAGCCTGAAACGCGGCAAACGCTCAGGACAGAAAAACACATCAATAAGAAGCAGCCATTGGTGCTGTGAGGGGGAAAAAAGTCTCAATTTTCCTTAATCTGTGCAGGGGATGAATGAATGAGGGACAGTGACAAAGCAGAGTGCGGAGGTGCGGATCCCTGAGCAGGCCCGTGGAGGTTTTTTCCCCAGTGTTCGATAAGCAGGCACTCAGAAATTTAATAAAGGAACATCCCTGTGAAGTGGTTTTGGAAAGGAGCCTGGCTTCGCTTTGGTCTCTTTAATGAATGTAACCCTTCCTAACTTTTGTGTGTTCTCTCCATCTGGTGAAGGAGGAACAGGCTTCATCCCAGTTACCCTTTTAAACCCCACCAGTAACCCACCAGTAACCCACCAGTATCTGTGCTCAGAGAGGGCTGCTCGTGCCCGTGTGCGTCCCAGCTCGGCGGGGAGGAACCCGGAGCTGCAGAAGGATGCTGAAATTGGAACAAAAGGCTTTGCCAATAAACGACTTTAAAGTGTGCAGCTGGAAAAGGGAGGGGGAAAGGCTCTCTGTGCAGGGAGAAACGCAGCACTGCAAAGGTCACAGGATTCACTGATGATGTTTGGATGGAAACTCAGCTTGCTATGAATGAAACTGCTCTCGTGTTTTCCCCCTGGAGCTGAATGTCTAAAAACTCTGGATACTCCTTGTTCTGTTTCTTTTTTTTATATATTTTTTTTGCCTTTTCTTTTTTCGGCGCCTGTGATTTGTGCTGTAGAAATGGAAAAAAAAAGGGAAAAAGGGAGGATGGACAGCACCCAGGCATGTGCTGGGAGAGGCTTAAACAGTCTGAGCTCTGCCAGGTTCGTCAGAGCTGTGACATTATTGGTTTCTGGTTATTTGCAAGTCAAAATTTTGTCTGTGCTAAGTTGTGCCAGGTTCCATAGCAGGGAACTTGTGTTGGCAAAGATTTCTGCTCCGCTGACCAGGGTTGTTGGATAAACTCAGAACTTGGGCTGAGCACCCCTTGGAGCCGACTTCTGGACCCCTTGAGTGTTGATTTTATTTCCTGTGTGTGTGAAGGCTGCTTGCTAACTTGCCTTTTCTGCCTCCTTATGCCATCCAGATTGCTCGTGTTTGCTCTGAGGTTGGTTTGAACTTTTATCAATCCATATGCTTGTGTTACCTTCCATTACATGATTAATTTCTGGCTGTAATGATAAATTAATTTACATAAAAGTGTACAAGAAGTTCTTTTATTTAGGCCAGTTGTCTAATGCCAAACACATTTGAAACCATTGTCTTCATACTTAAGGAATTAATCTTAATTTCGGCTTTATGTCAAATTATTTCCTCCATCATAGCGAACTTTATAGAACATAGCTGGGAAGGGCTCCTTGCATCCATTAATTCCCACTTTTCACACTTTCTCCATGGAAATCTTGGCTAAAAATGCTCCCCACCAAACCTGCCCATGGAAATTCAGGCAGTAGTTTAGTTTCAGATTTAAATCGGGAAAAAATTCTGGCGCCGGCCCCTCTGGAAAATCCCTCCAGGTAGAGCTTTCTTTCATGTCTTGAAAGCCGTGACAGCTTTTGGCAGCGAGGGGAGTGTTTTGGTTTGGTTTTGTTGGGAGTTTCTGCTTTGTTTTGCTCTGGAACTCTGTTTTCTGGTGAGCACCTCCAGCAGTTGGGCATTCTTGCTGTGATTTATCCGTTTGCTGCGGGGCTGCTCCTCGCTCCTGGATTTTCTTGTCCTTCCCGGGGTGAGAGGCTCAGAGCTGGACCCAGACTCAAGGCTCCATCGGTATTTTGGGAAGGAACAAGACAAACCCGTACGGAGGGACGAGAATTGATGTTGTTTTTCTGCTGCTGGAGGTTCCTCCAGAGCGCGGCATCTGCAGCTCGTGAATTCCACAATAAATACTGGCTGGGAGCTGGAGGAGCAGCTATAATTTTCTTTCTGTTGCCTTTTCCAGCTCCCTCACATCGTTTGCAGTGGTTTTGGGATTAGGCTCCATGCAAATAGTTCCCATTGTACCCCACCCTCTCCCAAACCCAGAGCAGCTCCACCAGCTGCCGTGGTTGGGATGAAAGTGCTGCTAATTTGCTGTTACCTTTAATTTCGGGATTCTGCATCCTGGGGAAGGCTTGCTGTGAGAAGTTATTTATATGTTGACTGTTTAAACACATTTATCAGTCCCAAAAGATCGATGCCTCTCCTTGCAAGGAGGGAGGTTGCTTTGAGATCCTGCATGGAAAGGTGTGTGCAGGGGATGGGAAGAGTGAGTAGATTTTTATTATTTTTTTTTAATGAAAGCCATCAGCATCCAGCCAGCCCTGCCTGGGCTGTCTTGTGGGGAGGTTGTGCTGTGTTTGCAGAATGACTTTGAATCTTTGACAGCGATAGGAAGAACAGCTCCAGCTCTGAGAAGTGCAGGGAAAACAGGTTCCTTTTCCTTCCCAGCCTCCTTTTCTTACTGCTTCTTGTGTGCCTCTCTCAAAGCTGATTTTGTTCACAAAGCAAAGGTCCCCCTGAAGTCTCACCGCTTCTGCCTTGTGGCAGTAACACCAAAATCTGTTGACCATTAAATTTTTTTAGAGCACAAGCCCTCATTTCTCTTGCAGAGAGTGGGTTTTATCAGATGGTGGGAAAGCACGTTGGGTTTTATGTTTTTATCAATCAGTGTATGAAGTGTTTATTTATCTGGGTTTGTTTTGAATTAGTCCAAACACAACGTTCTTTTCAATACACGAAAGAGCTCTTCAGCTGTATCACAGATTTCTTGATGTTTGTATTTTATTACTGCATCACTTTCTAAACTTCGCTTAACATCTTACCTCTGCTTAGGTTTTGGTTTCCCTTGCCTCTTACTGGAATTGAGGGAGTTTATACATCATATATAATAATTTTAAATGAGAACTCTTGCATCTTTGATGCTTGAAAAACCCAAGAAACCCAAAAGCCAGGGTTGTCTTTTGGAGAATTCTGATTCTGAAACTTCCTGTGGCACATTTTAAACATTATAAACATCATTTCTCAGCTACCTTAAAGCTAAATAATCAAATTATTGGTGCGTATAGCCCCGTGCATATTATAACATGCATGCATAACAATTTGCTTTCTTTTTCCTTTAAAATTCAATCAATTTTCCTTTCGAAAAGATTATTTATGATCATTGAAAGAGCATCCAGTTGAAACCAGCCTTTGTTGTGGTGTGACGGTGTCAGAGCTTCGTGGGAGCTGTTTTTTCCCTTGGCTGAGGACAGGGATCCTCCTGCCCTTGATCCAGATCTGTTTTTGGGAGTCTGTGTTCTCTGGGTCCCTGAATTAGGGCTTTCAGCACATCCTGCTCAGCCATTGTGCTCCAAGCAGCCCAAAAGTAGGTGAGGAGATTAAATGGTAGTGAATTACTCAAAATGACCTAAATCAAGGTCTCTGGTGAGATTTATGGGATTCAGTTACACGTTTTGAAACATGCTGAGAGAACACTGAACTTTTTCCTGTCTTGTTTTTTTTGTCTGGCAGTGCAGCCTGCGTGGCTGGACAGGACGTGCCTCTTCTTTTCAAGAAAAATTACTTGGCCAGAGGAGATAACTCCACAGTGCTTTTTACTTTGTGGTTTTTCTGTTCCTCTTTGGGTTTTTTTTGGAGGGGACAGAAGGACAAATCCCAGGGTGGTGTTGAATGAGGTCTCTGTCCATCCGAGGGTGCTCCCCGCATCAGCTGGAAACAGGGAGAGGGGGATGCAGCTCATCCCTCAGATAAAACTGACTGCAAAGAACAATCAAAAACAGCTCCAGGAATGAGTCAGAACTTCGGACAGTCTGGAATCAGATTGTCAGGAAGCTGAAATGTGTCTGCAGTTATCCCTTCATTTGATTCCTTTCTCCCTTCACTTTTCTCCCCTCCCCGATTCCTGCTGTTTTGGGGATTAAGAAGGAAATAAACACTCCCCTGAAATCTCCCAACACAAACAATCAGGTTTGCTATTTTTAAGCGTCAGTTTTTTGTGATTCTCCCAAAGTTCTTTTCGCTCCACTGGGATTGAGTTTGAATGGCTGTTTTCTTTAAGTTTTATTTTTAGGAGTGGAAGGCTTGTGTGAACTTCAGTGCTGGCAGAGATACTGGTTTGCCAGTCCTAGATGTCGAATTTATATTTTAAAATCTTGAAATCTTTCAAGCTGCCAGGAAGAGGGACCAGGTGAGAATGTGAAGGATGCTCATTTTGCCACCTCCTGTGCTGGGATTGTCGCCCCTTCCCTACATCTGTGAGGAACCCTCAGTGTTGAAGCCAACCTTCACTGTTCCCACTGAGGCTGAGCCTTGGGAAGATTTTTAATTTAAACAGGAGGAAGTTTGTGAATGTTAAATATATATTTTTGGGAGTAGAGTAAGCAGAGCAAACTATTTGTGGGCTGATTCCCTGTTTTTTCCCTGTGTGGAGCAAGCTCTGGTTCCTTGGAGCGGGCTCCCTCATTCCTGGGGGATGGATTTTTGGGGTGTGTGTGGGGAAGAGGGGTGGTGCCAGAGGAAACAGAAGATTCCCTGTGCTGCTGAGAGCTTCTCCTTGTTTTTGGTGCCTGGTGCTGGGAATTCCCTCCTGCTTTCTGACCTGTTTAGCCCAGCAAGAGGAGGGACGGGAGGCTGCTCTGGTCCTTTCTCAGTGCTCCCACAGGCTGTTAATCCAGCTGGAGGTGTTAATGCCTGATTTTGTTGCCATCGTGAGTAAAACACACGAGGAGAACGCTGCAGAGCAATCGGATGTGTTGGAGGAAGGGGAAAAGTGTGTCAGGAGCAAAGAGAAATCTGCTTTGCCCTGGCAGGAATTAGGCTGGACTTGAAATTTCAGTGAGTGCCTGGTTCCTTGGTGATTTAATTTTCTACGTGCCAGGCTTGCTTTGAGGTCACACTGTTCATGCCAGCGTTTTCTGCAGCCTGGGAGTTCTCTGCTGGTGGTGACACTGGGGATGGCTTCTGTTACTGATGGCAAATTGGTTAATAATGCGGTTACTCTAAATAAACTAATAGTGCAGACTGGGTGTCTTAATATTTTTCTACACCTACTATTAACTTGCTGGCGTGGAGATTTTATTTTTGGGTTAATTTTAGTTCTCTTGCTCAGCCAGATGCAGCTTTTTGAGCATAAGTAACCATCCACTGAAGCCTTTGGAGAGCTGTAGCAGCAAGCAGTGGTTCTTCCCTAGAAAGGCTTAAAATGCCATTTAATACTCCAGGCTCATGGCTTGAACTCACCAAGCTGCTTGTTAATGGCTTAATTGCTGTCATTTTGATTTGGGTTCAGGTTATTTTCAGTTTTCTCCTGTTGGCAGGGTTGTTCTAGATGAAGTCAGAAGTCCAGTGAGCGCAGCAAGTGGAAGAGAACTCATCAGTGAGTTCATTTTTGAGGGGTGCTTTTTTTTTTTCTTTGCTTGTTAAAGAGTTTCCGTGATTATATTTTCTTTAATACACCGTTCACATGCAGCAAACGGGAAAGAAGCAAAACCCAGTTTCATGCACGAGAAGTCAGCATGGATGACTCAACCTTCATCTTTTATAGGTCCTGATTCAAATTCGTTCCCTGTTTGTAGCAGTGGAAATGTCACCAAATGTTCCCACTGTTGGGGGGGCTGCGAGTGACTCCTGCCTCGGAGCTGGAGTGCTCCAAGCTGCCAAAGGTGGTGGGCTCCGGCTCCTCCTGGCAGCTCCGGGAGAGAAATGGGAGCCTGGATGCAGAGTGGGAGGATGAATCACTTTTCTGCTCCTTTTGGACCCAAACTGGAGCCGGGAGGACCTTTTGGCTCTGCACAGCTGCAGATAGAAGGAGAAATCCTGCCTCGGATTTGCAGATGTCGTACGAGCACCGAGGTGCTGATGGGGCTCCTGGGGCTTGCGTGACGTGGTTTTATTTAAAGGCTGATATTTCTGTGACTATTACAAATCACAACAATTAATGTTTATAGACATTGCCTGAGTCCGTGGCTTTATTTTTGTGAATGGGGTATCAGTCACAAAGAATTAAGAAGTCGTGCTGAGATGAGCAGCATCCCTGGGCATTGGCATTTGTTCCCAGCGTGTGCCTACTGCTTTTGATATATTTGGATTTCCTTGCAAGTGATAGAAGTTAGCTGCTGTTATTTTGTTCTTGGAAAGCAGAGTGGCTGCTGATTTCAGCTTCTGTGCTGTGTGGTTTTGTGATTCACACAGTACCTGTTGCTTTTTTCAGTGTAGGAATGATGCTGGATCAGTGGGATTTTAGTAATTCAAGGTAATTCAGGAAATTCAATGGAAAATTCACCCTCACAATTTGAAACCCCAGCAATGTGCCAGAGGAGCACCTGAATGAGCTCTGTACAGCCCCTGGCCAGGTAATTCAATGGAAAATTCAGGTAATTCAGTGGAAAATCACTGGATTGTGGCTCAGTGCAGGTACACTTGGAGCAGCGTAGCTGGGATGTGTTTACCGTGTGAGCACAGTTCACTGTGCATCTCTGTTGTGTAGATCTGTGCCTGTGTCTGCCAGGGACAGTCTTTAAAAGCTTACCCAGGCTGGAATTGGAGGTGGCCTGGGGGTGACATCGGCCAGCTCCTGTTGGGAAGATGACGCTTCATGGTCTGGGGGACACGGTGGGGATCGGTCACAGCCTGGACTCGATGACCCTGGAGGTCTTTTCCAAGCTGAGAGTTGTGTGATCCTGGGAAGGAGCTGTCTCACGGAGGTGCTTCTTGTCCTGTGCAGCTCTCCACGCCTGCGCCGTTGTTTTCTCTCAGCAAGTTTTCCTCTCCCGTTGTTTTTAATGACAAACTCCACTCCGCACCGAGCGGGCAGAGCTTTAAAATCCACAGTCTCAAGACTGCCTTGGCTCTGACTTCCCAGCCAGAGCTGACATCCAAGGAGAAGCTGTTTTAGGCTTTAAATAGCTCTGGCAGGGAGGTGGACAGGAGCACACAATGTGGCCGTGGGGCTCAGGGCTATTCTTAGCGGACAATGGCCGGAATGAAAAGCCGCGGCCGCTGCGGCACGTTCGGGCCATTGTGTGCTGTGATGTTTTTAATTCTGAGAGCCACAGGTCCTTCAGGATCTTCTCCTCTTATCGGAGACCTCTCGCTGTTCTTCTTTGCCGGGGAGAGTGGAGCTTCTGAAGGGAAATGGCTGCGGAGAGGAGACCCCAGCCTGCCACACGAGGAGCGGCCTTGTCATCCGTCGTTGACGCAATTTTGAAAAGAGGGAACCGAAACCTCTTGAGGAAAGAATTTTCTGTTCGTTCTATTTTGAGTGTGTTGTGAAATCAAGGAAAGTACAAGCTGATATTAAATAGAAAGTGAGGTGGTTGTGGATGCTGCAGCGGGATGCTGCTGAAGTGTGTGGTGGTGTGGAGAGCCTGTCCATCGGGCAGTTTGCGTCGGAACTCTTCCCTTGGAGGATGGTATCTGAAATCCTCTCTACAAAGGACACGTGGGAGAAGTGGTTTCTCTTACAACTTTATTTTTAAGGGAAGAGCTTTCTGCAAGGAAGCTGCCACATGCTTCTGCTTCCAGCGGCTGCCACAGGGGAAGCAGCTGCTGTCACTGGGCGCCTCGACTCCTTCCTCTGCAGCCTCTGAGTTTGAGGAAGAGAATTTGCGTTTCTGAACGGTGTGGCTGATACAGACTGCAAGTGTGGAGCTGTTCCTGTGAGCCCAGTCCTTCTGTCCGTCATCTGCAGGGCTGCTCAGTGTCACTCTGCCCGAAAATGAAGTTTTTCAAGTTGGGCTGAGGTGGGGAACTGCAGAGGATCAGGCTGTCCTCAGACTGATCGGCTTGACTTCCTTCCCATGCACTGGTTTCGTAGCTGCACTTCAGGAGATTAAGAGCTGGACATCCTGTTCTAGGGGAGGTTTTACCCCTCTGGCTTGCTGTCTGGGTTACTTGGATGCAGGAATGCTGCAAGGATGCCTTATGCTTATCTCGTTAATTTGCAGTGCAGCGCAGAGCACGCTGCCAGCCGCGCTGCGGGACAGCCAAGTGTAACGTCAGCAGTGGTGCTGTGAAACGCAGGGGGGTTTCTTAAAATGCATTTTAGTCTCCCCTGGCTGCAGCAGCGTGTGTAATTCAGGACTTTAAAGCTTGCACACTGACTCTGTCTTGCTGCAGAGCATCCGTGCTTGCTGTGTAACCCATGTTCTTCAAGCAAATGACTGTGTCCAGGGTTTGTTGGTGGTTTTTTTAACCGTAATTTTATTCCTTTTTAATTACAGCATCCTCTGCAGATGTTGGAGTGTCATAAAAATGAAATGTGGAAACGAATGCAAAGTTGTCATGGCTTGCTCCAGATTCTGGGTAGTAATTAAGCTGTCGGGGAGTAGTGGAAAGTTCGTCTGCTTTATCTATGTGTCCTTTGGCAAATGACCTCTGGGCTCGTTAATGGGAAAGGCAAATGTGCAATGAGCTGGATCCAGTGCCTTGGCTGTATCAGCGTGTCTGCTTTGGCAGATAAAGGATAAAAACTACCCTGGATAATCCAGTCCAAGATTTGGGGGGTTATTTAATAGCTGGAGCCATTGCTGATCGCTGTCAGGGGAAATTGAGGTAGAAATGAGCAAGAACAGCCAGATCGGAGTATTTTTTCTTTGTGGTTGGTAGGAGGGAGCAGTGGCACGATGGCAGTGCTGGGAGGCTGCTGGTGTAACTGGGAAGAGCAGCTGGGGAGTTGGACAAGCAGCTCCAGAACCGGCTTAGGGGGACAGGACCGGCTCTCAGAGCTCACAGTGATCCTTCGATATCTCTGGAGACACTGCAGGACTTCAGGCTGCCTGGAACCCCAGTGCACGATCTGCTCTTGGGTTTTATAGCTGAAAAAGCTGAAAGGTGAAAAGATAAGCCATAAGTGCATCCCAGAAGGATCCACGTTTCCTCCTCTCTGTCTGCTTTTAAAGATTTTTCTGGCCGTCTCTAACACGTTCGACAGATCATTTTGTGTAATCCTGTCTGGCAATTTGCTTCAAGATGTTGGAGTTTTTTTTAAAGCTCTCGTCTGAATGTTTTGTCCAGATGGTCTCGGTGTGAGTCAGACTGGAAGGTGCAGTGGCTTGCTTTGATAAGGTTACTCGCTCTGTTCGGAGAGTTGATGGCTTTATAGGAGTGAAAAAACAGATCTCTCATGTTAATGGGAAATTACCATTCAGGCTTTTAAAAAACAAAAATAGGACCAGAGCAGCTGAAGCTTTCACTGCTCATTTCCCTCTGTAAGTTATTCTGATGTTCCTGTGAAAGTGTTGGATTTTAAATGGTGATAACAAATCCATCTGTCCTGGCTCTTCGCAGGAATGTCTCTCCATAGTAAAGGTCCACCACCATGAGCAGTTACAAATGTCAGTCACAGCTTAATGGCATCAATGATTTATACACCTAACGAGCAATAAGACCTAATGAAATGTCGTGTATTGATAATTCATAATTCGGCCATGCCAATAACTGGATTTCTTAAGTTATCTGAGATGTTGTCAGCATATAAATCAAATCTAAATAAGTTTTATTGAAAGTTACACGTGTAACTTTATCAATGGAGGTTTTACTACACCATTTATTTGTGTGTTAGTATTGTTAAGATAACATTTGTAGACCTTCCTGACACAGGCTTTTGCTAAGTGTAGGTATTTCCAACAAAACCCCTAAACCCAAACAAAGTGCTCCGTCATTAATGAGCTTGAGAACCGTGGATATCCCAGGGTTGGTTGGATCTCTGGATAAGCTGGCTCTGAAGGAAGTTTCTCTGCCTCAGTGTGTTTTTCTCAAGGAGGATGGAGACTGTTCCCTCACTAAGCTGCTCCTGACTCTGTGCTGGAGCTGTGCTGCTGGCTGCAGGAATTCCGGAGCCTCCTGGCCATCTCTGGCCTTCCTGTGCTGGGCTGTCGGGCTGCTCGGTTGATCTGGGCGCGTTGTTGTCAGTCCCTGCCCGATGAACCAGCGCAAACATTCCCAGTGCCGGGGCTGGCCCAGGAGCCGTGGCTGAGCCTTGGCTCCCGTTTCGTGTTGGTTTTGGCCAGGGTTGTCCCCAGATCCTTCTGGGGCTTCAAATCCTCCAGGTGAATAAGTCACACCCATTGCAGCAGTCAGTGGGTTCTGTGTGCTTTCGTTTCCTCCCGTCCAAGTGGCTTTGAGAAATCTTCCTTTAAACCTGAGCAGCCTGGTCCAGTGGAAGGGGTCCCCTGCCCATGGCCAAGGTGGGCTTTAAGGGTCCCTTCCAACCCAAACCACTCTATGATTCTAGGAGTTTTTTTTTGTAAAAAGCTTTGGATTGGAAGGTGTCCCTGCCCACGGCCAAGGTGGGCTTTAAGGGTCCCTTCCAACCCAAACCACTCTATGATTCTAGGAGATTTTTTTTTGGTAAAACCTTTGGGTTGGAAGGTGTCCCTGCCCGTGACCAAGGTGGGCTTTAAGGGTCCCTTCCAACCCAAACCACTCTATGATTCTAGGAGATTTTTTTTCTGGTGGTCATTTCTAGGGACTGAGCTGTGCTGGTGTAGTGGCGTTAAGCAAGTGAAAAATGAAGCGAGTAAATCAGGGCTCAGGTCGAGCTTGAACTGTGCAGAGGAGACCCAAACCAGAGCTTTTCCTGCCAGGATCAGCCTGCATGGAAAATGCAGGACATGGTGCTTAATTTCAGGGAATACTGTGTTGGCTCTGTTATCCAGCTGGTGCTGGGAAACCAGATTAGTGCCTGGATCTGTGTCTCATGCTCTGGCTTAAAATTATTCTAAGTTTTATTTATACAAATATGTGTAAAATATGGGGTTTTTTCCCCTTTGACGCCTAGTGCATGGCTGCAGTTTGTGTGGTGGGTTGTGCCTGAGTTTCTTTGGGAAAAGTGTTTTTTTTGGGAAGTAGATGATTTTTCCCCAGGGGGACTAGGATGGGATCAGAGAGGAAAAGAAAAAAATTCAGATGAGGACTTTAAATTTTATCATAGAAGTTACTTCTGTACAAAGACTGGGCAGAACCTTGTGTATCTTCCAAACAGTGTATGTGGTAAGGGCTTTTATTGAACCTTGAGTCATTTATTGTAAACGCTGGAGCAATATAAATGGTTTCTAAATGATAAAGCACACACACACATGTGTGTGTGTAAAAAGGAGGACCTGAATTTTAATGTCAGTTCTCTGACAAAGGCTTATGAAAAATAAGCATCTTCTTGTTCCTGCTCTGGTCTAAGCTGTGCTGATTAATGGGTGTTGCTGTAGCTGACAATGAACTGATAGAAAAATGATGATTCACATAATTCGAGCTTTGCAGGCTCTGTCAAATATTCATTTCTTCCCTTACAAGAGGTGCTGTGGAGTAAAATGTGAGTTTCTTTCGAGACAGCAGTGCTGCACTTACACAGCTGAATATT
Organism: Callaeas wilsoni; assembly: GCA_013398955.1. Taxonomy (NCBI): domain Eukaryota; kingdom Metazoa; phylum Chordata; class Aves; order Passeriformes; family Callaeidae; genus Callaeas; species Callaeas wilsoni. The sequence continues at coordinate 43,015 of VWPU01011418.1, read as the reverse complement.
TATACCTGAAGGAATTAGTCCTGTGGATTGTACAGGAAAAGCCTGCTTGGTATAGCTTTGCTTTCATTGAGTATTCCTGGTGTAGACTCCTTTTGAATGTGAACAGACTGAGCCAGAGAGCAGCAGGGAGACTGGAACACTTTTTTTTTAAAAACATAAATGCGTTTTGTGGTTTTCGGCTCCTGTCTGGCTTTTTGGTGTGTTATATCTGAATTAAAACAATGCTCCAATTTGATTTCTTGTGCAAACAGTTAAGACTGATTTATGGTGAACTCTCCTGCCAGCTGAAAGAGGCGTTACTTTGATTTTACGGGGCGTTCTAATGGCAGGTGTTGGTGGGGAAAATGAGAGGCTGCTCTGGAGGGAACGAGCTCTGTCATCATTGTCCACTGGTACCCTGGGCAAATAACCTGCACCTTTTTGATGTTGTTCAAGTCAGCTGTGAAGTGTCTGTAATGATGCTCATTATTCACCTCCCCTGGAATGCTCAGGGTTAATTAATAGCCCTGAAAACCTCCCAGAAACGCACACACGGGGACTGGCAGGGAGGCACCGGCGGCTCCGGTATATTTGACTCACCGTGTTGACTCCCGGGGACAGTCGCTGTCCTCCTCCTCCATGGACTGAGCGCTTTTCCTGGCGTTCCAGAGGGAAGGGAAGGAGGAGATCCTTCATGGTTCAGCTGTCCAGGTCCACGGGCTGCTGGCCTGCCCCGGGCTGGGCTGCTCGGGACCGACCAGGTGGGTTTACCTGAGCGGGACCCAGGACTGCCGGGGGGTGCTGTGGCACCAGGGAAGGGTCTTCGTTCCCAGGATTTCATTGCAGGATGCCTCTGGAATGGTGGGACTAACCCAAGGTTCTCTTTCACTCTTATATAATTCCTGGATTTTAAAATGAAGCCTCATCCTGTTCTCCTTTTTTTTTTTTTCCATCTTTAAGAAATAGTCCAGTTAAATTGGTGTTGGTTCTTTTTAACAGAAAGTAAGGATGAAAATTGTCCATGTAATTAAAAAACCAACCCCACGTGTGTCTGACTTTCCCCTCGCTGCCTAAGACAGCCCTGGAATTTGGCAGCCTGCTGGAAGTGATTTTGAAATTGAGTTTGCTGTGCTGTGCTTGAAGAGTGTTTACATGTCCCCTTTTGTTCCTGCCTTCATTTCTTTCTCAATCATTTATTCGTGTTAACGTGTTAGGTACCAAAGAGGAGAGGGAGGCAAAGAAATCCTGAGGTGAAATTCAATTAGACGCCAGCATTAATCATTCTGTTTGTATCTCTAAATATCTGACATAATTCACCAAAGGATTTTCCTTTAATTGAAGAGATTAAGGCATGTAAGTTGTAAATTGCCACTTTTGTTCTAGCAATTTTATTCATTTGACAAATATACTTGATGTTACTTTGCATTAAATAATTGTGTCTAAGAGAGTAACTCTCAGGTCTTGTGAATTGGGAAGAAATAGTGATTTTTCACATTAATGCTGTTTCTGGGTTCTTGCATCCCAGATGCTTTAGCACTTCCAAACTTTGAGCACCCGTGACAGATAAATAAAGAATTATAATATCAAATTAACTAAGTCTTTGCGGAGGCAGCCGGGAATTTGGTCTGGGGAATTTGATCCATCCCTGGACTGCTTTCCTGAAGAAATAATTAGGACTGTGGAGGATTTAATGTGTGTGTGTGTGCGGATGCTGCGTTCTCACCTCTGGATGCGCCTGCGTGTGCAGCACTGGAATGTGGCACTCTGGGGATGTGCAGTGAGCTGAAATTGGGATTCCTGAAGTGAACTGAGGCACTGAGAGCATATGGGAAATGCCAGAAATAATGATCACATTACACATTTCTGATGAATAATTCACTTCAGTTTAGGGCTTGTTGCACCGTTAAAATAAACCCCTCGCAATATTTGACACAGCACAGCTGAAACACTTGGAGGAGAAATTTTGGAAGGCGAAAGGAGCCCTTGTTTAACTTCTGTTTTAATCAGCAGCAGCAGAGGAAATCCTAACGCTGAGGAGGAGGAGATGTGTAAGGTTTTAGGCTGGAGTTGTGGCTACTAAACAGCTACTACACTGTGGGGCAGGGGAGCAGAAGGAAGGACAGGGAGGTGAAGGGCAGCGAACAGAAACTCTCTCTAAAATAAACCAGGAAAGCACAGCAGCAGCTGCTAGAAACAGGAATTAGGAGAAATGTGCCACAATTGTTTTTAAAATAAGAAAGGATTGGTTTTTTTTAAAATAAGAAAGGATTGTGTTTTTTTCTTTCTCGTAACTCTGAAATCCACCTTTCTGCATCAGAGATTTGGGGCGAAAGAAAACAACAACCAAGTTATTTCTGGTCCGTTTTGAAAAGAGTTTTGCCACCCATCACTCCAGGGCTGTTTTGGGGAGAGGGAAGTGCCTGAGCAGACCACCCTGGGGGGAAGCACCTTGTCCTGCCACCCATCCAGACCTCCCTGACACAGCTGCAGGTGCATCCAGGGGTCCTGCACGGAGCCGTCCCCTGGGATGGTCCCGAGCAGAGGAGCGGGAGCTGCACCAGGTCAGCAGCGCCTGAACTCAGCTTTTGTCTCCTGGACCTGTTCTGCTGCCTCTTCCTGCTGGATTTATTCTAGAGTAAACAGATATTTCTGTTGGGAGCAAGTGCAGCCTCTCCCTGTACAAAGGAACCTGAGGTCCTTTGTGAGCACGGCAGCTCCGCATTCTTCATTCAAATCTCCTCCTGTTCTGAAGGGAAGAGCCCTGGCTCCCTCCCTCCCTCCCTCCCCACGCCCAGGCAGCTCATGGCTTGCAAATGAATTCTTGCCGTGGTTCCTGCAGGGTGTTTCTGTGCGTTTCCCACACTTTTGGGGCAGTCGGGTTCGTTCTCGCGCTCGGATGCTCGGTGCGGAGGCCCAGGGTGGATCTCGGCTCCTGAACCTTCCCTGAGCTGGGCGTTCATTCCTGCCCAGCCTTTTTGTGGTGGTGTTTGAGGCCTTAGGGAGTGGTGTCGGTGGGGTTGGAAGTGGAGGGTGGTGGGGTTGGGGTGGTCCAGGAGGTTAAACCCTGGTTAAAGTTCCCTCCCTTGGAGCCTGATCCTTGTGCAACACCCGCTGGAAAACCCCACTCCTGCCCTCCCTCCCAGAAAGGACCCAGAAACCTTTTACATTTTTACATTTTAGTCATGACCAGCCTTGGCTTTGTGAGAAATCAGGGGTAATTGGATTGAAAATGTGTCCAGCACATGCTTAGCTTCACTCCTTGCTGCATTTCCTCCCTGCTGTAGGGAATAACTGGGAGCACATCTCCAGCTCCTTGCACTGATAACACCTTTTTTTGGGTGATGAGCACAGTAGGGTTTGAGGAAAGAATCTGTTCTTTATGGGAGAAAGGTTTGGGTGAGCAGTAGGAGAGTGGGATGGAAAATACCTGAATTTGGTGCTTCAGGGAGACTTGGTTTGCCCTGGGCCAGAAGCAGAAAGGGAACGAAAGCAGGAAAAAAACCCCTTTATATTAAAAATATTCACCAAATTTTTGGCCATCTATGCAGTGCTGGCTTTGTCACCCTGCAGGAGAGGAAACCATTGAAATAACTGTTAAAAAGTTGTTTGGAGAACATATTATTCCCAGAGCAGTTCCTGCCTCCCAGGGCCACACAACGCTCAGGGTGCTGATTACAGGAGGCTACAAAGAGTTTTTTTAGTTCAAATTATTCTCTGAATCTTGAAAATATGAACTGGGGGATGTGTGTGTGTTGTCTTTGATTGCAATAATAGTCCATGTGTCAAAATGATTTTTAAATTGTTTATTCTGTAATTCCGTGCTGCAAAACAGTGATAAAATGTAGTTTTACTACTTGCCCATAGTGGTTTTTTCCAGCACTCAGAAAGTGGGAAAGCAAAAGCAAAGTTTGCCTGGGGTTTTTTTTAATTTTGGCTTGGTGTCAGCTGGGGGAAAACCTTTAACTAAGTACAGACAATCCTAAAATAGCTGTGAAACTTCCTGGAGAGGAGGAGCTGCAATGCTCCTGCTGCTGGCACGTGCGTATTTGAAATGTATTGATAAACTTTTATTTCTTTTGAATAAACAGTTGTAGAACCTAAAAATAGAGTGTTATTACCTGATGTACTCAAACATGTTACCCTTATCAGGGTTGTTTTGAGGAGTTGCTCACGTTCTGCTGTTGGAATTAGGGCCATGAATCCCTGCCCAGGGGAATTTAATCTGAGTTCTGGTTTTAAACATCCTCCCCAAAAGTCAACAGCATGGGCTGTGTTTTGATGATAGCAAAAGAGACCTTTATTCGACAGAAAAAAAAAATGTTTAAATATTTAATTTGAATACTGGATGGATTAAATACCTTGGCAAGTTTGTCAACATGTTTAATTGCAGAATTTTGAGCATCTTCTTAAAAGCTTTGCAGGTCTGAAGCCTCACATCAGTTTGCAGTCTGGGAATGTCAGAGGAGTGGTTTGTTTGGGCTTTTTTTGGTGTGGATATGGAAAACCAAAGTCCAGGCTGGCTTGGGATTCTTTGAAGTTATAAATTTTCCAGGTGCCAGGCGTGCCGGAGGCATCACCCAGGGTAGATGCAGCGGCTGCCACGCTCCTGCAAGTGGCACTTGCGTTGTGCCTGGAAAAGCTGGGAGCCCCAAGGAATTACTGATGCACATATATTGGGGTGTAGGTAAGGAAATAAAAGCTGAATGTCCTCAGTTCTTCCCTGAGACCGAGACCAGCCTTAATTTTTGCTTTTAAGCACGTCTGGCAGCCTCTCCTTTCGCTTCATTAATGCAAATCTCCGAGCACTTGTCTTGCACCTCAAAACAATTTTCATCAATCTCTGTTGGAAAGAATTTCAGCTCCCAACACCTCCAGCTCTGTTTATATATTTATAACTACAAAGGGATTCTTGTCAGTGTGTGTTACCCGTTGCTGTTTTTTTCTCAAATGGAATATCTGGCTGTAGAAAGAATATTTACCTTTTCCAGGGCTTACAGTGGTTGTGAACCTGAATCTCCCTCCTGGCTCTGGTCTTAAACAAAAGGCTGTATTTCCTCCTCTTATATCATTTTCACTTCAAAGCCGAGCTTTTAGATTACCAGGGAGAATTTTAAGGCTATGATGATCAACAGCTTTTGGCTGGTGACACAGCTCGTTCCCTGGAATTCTTGCTGTTAATGTAGAAAGGCTTTTCTAAGTCATTAAACCTCCCAGCCACGGTGGGGTTGCTGGGCTGGGCCTGTCATTAGTCACAGCTCTGTTTGTAACCGTGTACCAATAAAAATAGTCAGAAATACCGAGTCCTTCACTCTTGGAGTACAGCCTCTCGTGTGATGGCAGGAAAAATGTGAATAATTTAGTGATGTGGTGAGAACATGTCAAAATATGTGATTCAGCACATTCTCTGAAAGTTACTTGTATATTTGAACAGTTATTGCTTTTACTCACAAGTTGTAGCGTTGGATGGTTTTAACTTTTGGAAACTGAATGGAGTGCTGGCTTCAAACTCAGCTGTAATCTTTAACTGGGCTTCCATGGAGTCTCCAAAGGTGGATACCTGGACATCTCATTCTGATGTTCAGCACCCGAGCGCGTGGCAGCTTCCAGGAGATGGAGACTGAAAAAGGATGAGGCACAAGATCTAAAATCACTGCTCCAGCTTTGTCTGAAGTGGAGATTTAATTCATTTTGGCCTTTCTTGCCTTTCCTGTGCTGCAAGGAGCCTGAAAGATAAGCTCGTGTTAGGCTGGGTGTGCAGCTTAGCGTGGTTCCTTCTCAGTCAGGGCTAACCGAGGCGGGCACCCCATGCTGTGCCACCTTCCCGTTCCTGGCAGGATCCTGCTGTCCCTGGGCTGTGCTTTGGCTCCTGCCCGCGTTGAGCTCCCCTGGCATCGCCACGGGAAGGGGACGTGTGCGGGGGCACGGCCGGCTTTGAGCCGGGCTCTGCCCGCCGCGGCGGCTCCGTGTGGGTGAGAGCCTTGCCGTTTCATCTGGGCGGGAGCCGGGCCTTGGTGGTTCTGTTTCGCTGCCATCCCACTCCTTTCCCAAGCTTGTCATCTTTTTATACAGCGTGGCGCTCGGGCTGGGGCGGGGACTCCTTGGGAAAGCCGCGGTGTGGATGCGGGGAGATGGGCGAGATACTGAGCAGCAGCCGGGGCTGCTCGTGCCTTCTGCTGGTGCCCTGAGCTGGCAGCCTGTGATTCACCCTGCTGCCATCCAGTTAGAGCAGTGCCAGCTTATCCCTGGGAAGAGCTGAAACCCTTCCTAGGCAGGGACATGATCCTGCTTGGAGCAGGAAGGTTGCTTGGAGTGCGAGAGGTGGCCGGGCAAGGAGGGCTCCTGGCTCCGAGGTCGCCCTTTCTTAGGTCACTGCAGGACCTATGGAAGAATGAACAAGTTGGTACAGAAGATTTGGTTCCCTATTCCAGCTTCATAGGATGCTTAAGCCTCAAAAAGTCACGTTGGGGAAATTCTTTTTCAGAAGGTGGGTGTTGCGTGCTGCACACGAGCAGGGTGCAGTCCCAGTCACTGTGCATATCCCCCTGCTCCGGGTGGAATTGGTTGATGAAAACACAAATTCTTGCCAGGAGCTTTGCAGGAATCTGCTGTGTTTGGTGTCGTTTGAGGATGCTGAGGATCATGGAGTGGTTTGGGTCGGAAGGGACCTTAGAGCTCATCTCATTCCAGCCCCTGCCATGTGCAGGGGCACCTTCCAGGTTGCTCCAAGCTCCATCCAACCTGGCCTTGAACGCTTGAGGGATGGGGCAGCCACAGCTTCTCTGGGCAGTGAATGGCAAATGGGACTAAAATGGAGAAGGCAGGAGATCCTTCCTTACCCTCACAATTCATTGTAAACTGGACCTGCCTTCTGCGTGCTGCAGGGAATCTTGAAAAGGTGGTTGCAGAACAGGTAAAAGTCAAGTTACGCAACTGTCCAGGATTATACAATGGTCTGTCCCTCGGTGACCCGGGTGACTTTATGATCTGGTGATGGAAACAAATAAATGGTTTAAGTGGATGGAAGACTTTCTGTGGCCACCGAGGATGTTTGCGTTATGTAGTTGTCAGCCACGTGAGCTTGAAATACAATAGACAGAATTCAGCAGTGCTGGGCAAGGCTTACAACAAGAATACCTGGTGTTTAATCCTAATTTTGCCACCGGCATCTTGACCTTGAATTCAACGTGTGCTAATTCACCTTGAGGCACTTGGAGCACTGACAGCAGGAGCAGAGTCTTCAGGAGGTTTTTCCTTGTCCTCAGTGATCACAGTGGGTGGGATTGCCAAGGTCTAAAGGAAAGGAGGGGGAAAGGCTTTTTTGGTGTTCAAAGTGGCTGTTAACCTAATAACCTGTGCAAATTAAAAGATGCAGAAGCAGTGGATTCAGGACTGGAGTGGTTGTTGTGACTGGAGACATGAAAAGGTCCCGTGTAATTCGGTGACCCTCGGGTTAGAGCACGCACGGCCCCGACTCCGCCGGGGGATGTGCTCGGAGCGGGGCCGAGAAAAAACCTTCTGCTTGTGTAAGCAGTGGGAAAACAAGCAGACACTTTATACTCTGGAAAGCCCAGTAAGCCTCAGGAAATTCCTGCATTCTTGATTTTATTTTGTGGCAGAGGACTGCGGGGTGTGTGTTTGAAAGATGAGCAAGGTTGCCTCGCTCCGGCCCAGCGCCGCGGACTCGATAAGCCGGGGCTGAATGGCTCATTGTTCCCTGCAGGAGCCCGATCAGCTGTCACTGCTCCCCTCCAAAACACTGCCTTTATTTATAAAGAAAAGTGCTGATATCGCGTTTCACACTGAAGGAGAAGTTGCTGGTTCTTGCGGCTGTTCAGTGAGAGCTGTGTGTGAAGTGTCCCACCTCGAGAGCCAAGAGCTCGAGCCGCGTGGTGATTTTCTAATTAAAACACTCGTGCTCTGCTGATCTTGTCTTTGAGATCTGCTGGGTTTTTGGAAGTGGTCCTTTGTAGTTCTACTTTTGCTCCAGAAGGTGGTTTTCCAGTTGAGAACATCATGGAGAATGTCCAATTTTGCTGGGTTGTTGCCCTCAAAAAAAATCCATCAATTGAAGCAGCAATGAGGATGGGTGATCATACCAGGATCTACCTGAGTCTGGTATTTGCCATCCCCACCCCAGTTCTCTTTTCTAACAGGGTGTAAGAGGGTTGCTGGCTTCTGAAAAGCAGCAGTGTGCCCATGAGCAATCCCTGAATGCACGAATAAAAACGTCCCAGGCAAACAAGGTATTTGCTGCATTTGAACCCTGAATTTCTCAATGTGCTTAGCAGAAAACACCAGATCTGCTCAGGTATTTTCTTTGTGGGATCCCTTTCAATGAGTCCACAACTTACTAAAATTAGTGAGTTTTGTCCAGTAGCTTCTGAAAAGGTCACAGAGTTGTTTCTGTGTTGGGAATATCCCTTTTGGTGAGGAAAGGGTGAGGAGGAGCAAACACAAAGGGAGGAAGAGCTTTCTAATACTTCTTGTGTTGAAGGATGCTCCTTTTTGGATGTCAGACCTGCAGGTCTGAGTCAGGCGAAGGATCAGAGGAGCGGAGTGATTGCAGCAAGGAAACACCGCCTTCCTGGCAATTTTGGTGCTGTTATCACCTCCTTTGCTTTAAAAAGTCCTAATGGCAAAGCCTCAGGTGGGATGGGGGTGTCTGGTTTGCATCTCCCTGGTTCATCCTGTCACTCTTGCAGAGCTTTGCAAATCCTTGAGCGGGTTTGTGGCCGGGACTCGAGCTGAATGCGTGCAGCATGTGTCGAGCATCAGCAGCGAAGTTTTACATAAGTGCTGGCAGGTCTGATGTGTGTGAGCATCCCATCTTTCCCCGTGACCCTCCCAGGCCCTGCCAGTCCTGAAACACCAGCTGGGACGGAGCAGAAGGATCCCCAAAGCCGCGGTAAATGCAGCGTGCAGGTGTTACCTGGCGTGCCTCGTGCCTCCCTGCGCATCCAGGGTCCGGCTCCTCCTGGATTTCTCTCCTCAGCACCCTTAGAGCCAGCCCTGGAGGGTGCAGAGCCCTGCCTGGGCTGACCCCGCGCTCTGCCCGCTGCTCCCACCGGAGCTGGGGCATCCCTGAGCCCGGGGAAACGGCCGTGCTCGAGTGGCTTTGGTTAAAGAGGTGCACGGACAGCTCAGGTTGATGTATTTACCTGTAGCTCTGTTTCCTGATGAGGAAACACAGATTTTCTGGTTTTTAAGATTCTCTCCTGGGGAAAAAAAATAAACCTGACCAGCTTTGCCCCCACATTACAGTGTTGACTCCTCCCTTTCGACAACCTTGCTGCCTGTATTTCCTCCTTGCAGCAAAAGCCCCCAGGTACCACAGGCTGAGAAGTTTGGAACTACCAAATTCAGTGCTAATCAAGGTCATCTTCAAACTTGAAAACCCCACATTTGTGCAGACTTTTTTTTCTTTTGTTTGTTTTTTTTTTTTTTTCTTTTTGCAAGCCTGACTGGGGGCTGTGTTTTTCTACATG
>VWPU01011418.1:17102-33546 GCA_013398955.1 Callaeas wilsoni | reverse complement strand
TTTGTTTTTTTTTTTTTTTCTTTTTGGCAAGCCTGACTGGGAGCTGTGTTTTCATACATGTGGTTTGGGTTTTGGAGTCCCTAAAATAAAGATGCGGGGTTTTGTTCACGGCGAATCCCGGATTCCCTAAGACTGTTCCCGCAGATGTGAGCACGATCCGAGGCAACTGATCCATGGCAGGAATGAAACCATGGAGGTCCAGATGTTGGTTTTTTTTTTTCCTGGGCAAAGGGACAAACTCACAGAGGAGCCAAGCTGCTCTCCGTGATTTTCCGTATTTCAGGAATCAGCGGCGACATCGTTGATTTTTAAAAAAATTGCATTTGGGAAGCGATCCCTCCCCGCCTTCCCTTGTGGCGATGGAGTTGTGGGCGCCTGCAGTCGCAGTGTGGAGGTGTGAGGAAAGCTGTGACTGCTGGAAACCTGAAATTTTATTGCTGGTTCTGGATTCAGCCTGGAACAACGCATCTTGGAAAACCTTTGGAGGGAGCAGCACTCCCGGTCAGGCCGTGGCAAATCTCTACAGTTTGACTGCTCAAAGACCTTTAGATGAAAGGGCATATTTTATTGATTTCATGTTGAGTTTATTGCCTGTGTAAAAGCCAAATAGCCTTTGCTGGCTGCATCGCTGAATATTTCTGCATTTTTGGGCTGGGGCTGACACACTTCTGCTGTGTTTTCTTGCCCTGTTTGACCGTGAGTGAGTCATTTCACTATTCTGTCCCTCAAATCCAGGATCAGTGGGATAAGGAGGGCATGGGGCTAATGGGAGAAGCTTTCATGTTTGTAAAATGCTTGAAAACTGTTTGTAAAATGCTGTGTTAACAATAATAATTACGCCGGGATTGTTATGAATATATATTAATAATTAATGATAGTATTAACACCTATATCTGTGTGCTTTTTGGGGTCCTTAGATGGAGATGTGTTACTTGCAGATATTTTAAAAAGAAAGGGAGCCTTCCTGGAGATGATTCCCTAATGGGAAGTGCTCTGGTGCTGGCTCTCCAGAGGGGTTTCTTCATCTCTTTCATGGCTTGGTTATAATGAGCTGCACAGCTGGAGACTCAGGAACAAACTGAATAATCTGAATTTGGTGCCTTTGGGGAGTGCCCCAGAATGTGCGATGCCTTGTTTCTGCATCAGGAGTAGTTTGCAGAGGAATTTGATAGAAATTCCCTGAAGTGATTTGCTGAGCTGACGTGGGGGATTGCAGCATTCAGTCCTTTTTCCAGCCTGAGATTCAGTACATTTTTAGGCAGTGACCACTCGTTCCCCATGCCAAAAATGCACTTGACACTTGTAACTGATGCACTTTTCAGCAACAAAGCTTCGCTGTGCACCAGATTGCAGGATTTGGGATGGATTTCCTGCGGCTGGTGTGTCCAAGATGCAGCCCCAGTTATTTTCTGCCTGCAGATAAGAGTTAATCACCACAAGGGAGCTTGGCTGGCACAAACGAGGGAACGTATTTTTTAATGATGTTTTACTGGAGAATTGTGATGGTGTTTTCTGTGATGGGATTGTGTTTAATCTGCAGTGCTTTTATTTGTTGCAGAGATCCGTGCCCAATTGGTAGAGCAGCTGAAATGCCTTGACCAGCAGTGTGAGCTTCGGGTCCAGTTACTGCAGGACTTGCAGGATTTCTTCCGCAAGAAGGCAGAGATTGAGATGGATTACTCAAGGAATCTGGAGAAGTTGGCTGAGAGATTCCTGGCTAAAACTAGGAGCACCAAAGACCAGCAATTCAAGTAGAGTATTTGCCTTTTGTTTCTGCCCTTTTTTTCCCCCCGCTGAAGATTTGATTGCAGGGACAGGAATGGAAAAGGGAGTTGTTACAGGGAATGTGGGCACCAGCACTGCTCCGAATTCCAGAGCCAAGCGTTCCCCAAGTTTGTGTTGGACGCAGGAGCCGTTCCCTGTTTCTGGGTAGCCTGGGTGCTCTCTTCGTGTCAGTAGTTCCTGGTAGGTCGTGTGTTGTTAACAGGGAATGGGATGGTAAGAACTGGAATGTGCAAAAGGAGCCGTTTTCTTGGGAAAGGTGGGCAAAGGCAGGATTTCCTCCAGCGTCAATGGCTTTGGTTTTCTGAAGGGAAACTGTTCCCAATCTGTTCCGTGCTGTCAGCTCTCCGTTTTCAGGATCCCACACACGCTCTGCGTGGGAGTTGTGTTGCAGCTCTGCTACTATCACTTCAAACAGCAGAGAAATAAGGCCAGTAGCACTTCCAAAGAGAGCTGTGCCTCTGTGGGTGGGGGAATCCCTGGATACTGAGCTGGTGGGACTCAGCTGAAATCGAAACTTGTCCTCACTGACGATCTCTTGAGTCTCCTGCTTAAAACATCATTTACAAGTGGGTCTGGCCGTGCTGCTGTGCTCGTTGCTGGATGTTGGTTCTTCCCCACTCACCTGGGTACGGATGACTGATGCAGATGGAACGGGGTTTCGTGGGTTCACATCCCGATTCTCCTGAGGCGCTTTTCCCAGGAAAAGGGGCTGCAGGAGGGGGGTGTGGGTGAGGAAGGGGCTGCGTGGCACGGCCCCGTGAGCCCGGCACGGCGCTCCCGTGCTCCACATCTGTTGGGCTGTGTTGTCAGGGCAGCAGCCGGGGAAAACACGGAGCAGCAGCAGCCTTGGGATCTGAATCATTTCTGCTTTGGACATCTCGGGCTGAGAGGCTCCATCTGGGTCTGCCCCCGCCCGAAGCGCAGCGTCACTTTTCGCAGTGTTTGGGTCGGGACGTTCTCGCTGTGTTTGTGTTGTGGTGTTGCTGTGTTCGGAGGGATGTGGGGACGCAGCAGCTTCCCGTTTGCAGCAGCTCTCTTTGTGGAAGCCATTAAGGAGGCACCATTTTAGTTTCCTGTCTGTACAGCTTTGATGTCATTCACTTCAGTTCTCATTTAAAGCACGCGTTGTGCTGCGTTCTCAGGAAAGCCTGGCTCCAGAGCAGAGCTGTTTGACACACTGGGGAAGGATAATTCTGTATATCCACAGACCTGTCAGAGTATGAAGGATTTTTTCTCTTCCTTTAAAGTGTTGTTACAACTACATGCTGTGCATATCCTACACGTGCCTTTAAGATGGCACTAAAGAGATGATGTCTTGAATGATAATTTTCCTCTGCAGTATGAACGGTGTTTTTGGTTGGTTTTGTTGTTATTTCTGGTGAAAATTGAGGTGATTTTCTTTATATTACATGATATGAAACATCCCATCAGAAGCACTTTTATATTCAGCTTGAGAAAGTTGCATGGAATTTACTTTCTGTTTGGGGATTTAGAATGAATTTATAATGTGGAAGTTTTGACCAGAGTTGAACAGAATCCTGCAGGATTTGCAGGGAGAGGGCTGGTGCTGCTCAGGCTCCTGATTTCCCTTACTTCAGCAGCAGATTGCTGCTGCCAGAAAAACGCCTTGCTCTTGAAATACGTTATCCCTGCAAGGTCTGAGTCCTAAATATACAAATAAATTTGGTCAAGAGCTGGAATGCGCGAAAAATGACACGAAGTCTAAAGCTGCCGGGTGTGAGGGCAGGGGCACGGATCAGGCTGGCCACGCAGCGCTTGCTTAATACACAAATAAATTTGGTCAAGAGTTGGAATGAGAGAAAAATGACACGAAGTCTAAGGCTGCCGGGCGTGAGGGCAGGGGCACGGGTCAGGCTGGCCACGCAGCGCTTGGTTGGTCGTTTGTGTGCCAGCTGTGCCAGTCAGGAGAGTGGCACAGTGCCAGGGGGATCCGTGGGGAAGCCATTCCCGTCGTGACCACCCGTCCCCAGCGCTGCTCCGTCCGGGGCACCGGGAGGGCCTTGGCTGGCATCTCTGGTGGCGATGCTGGAGCTGGAATCCCATTGGGAGCCCCCATTTGATCAAAGCCGGCCATCAGCTCCCTGCTCCTCGGGAGCTGGCATTACACGTCTGGGAGAGGTGCCTGCTCTGTAATTGCCTGCCTCTGACCCTATAAATACCCCATAATAGCCTGCTCTCCCCAGAACCCGGTAATTACGTCGGAAGGTACCGTATCATTGCCTGCCTGCTCCCCGTGGCACGTCCCGTTTTTAGGTCTCCTGACACGCAGGCCAGGAGGAAATCTGTCAGGCAGCCACCCTGTAATTCGCCTGTGCTTTCCTGCTCAGCAGCTATTATGTAATTGCCGACTTTTTCGGGCTGGGTTGGTTCAAGGGAGCGCTCTCCAGGGCAGGAGGCTTCGGGCTGACCCCTGGAATCCGAGTGCGTGGATTCCTCCAGCAGCCTGGGAAGAGCACAGGCTTCAGGGAAAGAGCGGTGTGGGAGGTGCAGGCTGGAGCAGGGCTTCTCCAAGCCTGATGAGGTTTATTTTTCTTAGCTGTTGATGGGATGGCCACGTTTACATTGACTCACAGGATGGTTTGAGTTGGAAGGAACCTTAAATCTCATCCAGTCCCTGGACACCTTCCACTACCCCAGGTTGCTCTGAACCTGGCCTTGGACACTTCCAGGGCTGGGGCAGCCACAGCTTCCCTGGGCAACCTGTGCCAGTTGCTCACAGGAAAGAATTTCTTCCCAGTATCCCTTCTAACCCTGCCCTCTGTCAGTTTGAAGCCGTTCCCCTTGTCCTGTCACCCCAGCCCCTTGTAAATCCTCTCTCTCCACCTTTCACATCAGCTCCTTCAGGCCCTGGGAGGGCACAGTTAGGTCACCCCGAAGCTCCTCTTCTCCAGGCTCCACAAACCCAGTTTTCTCAGCCTTTCCTTGCAGGAGGATTTTCCATGTGGCTTTGGGGATGGAGGTGGCTGGGTCTGGGCAGCAAGCTGTGCCTGGCTGGGCTGGGCTGGGCTGAAAGGATTCCTGACAAAGTGCTCAGTTTGGAGCTTCACTGGAGCATCTTAAAATGATGGACAGAGGTGGGTGTGTGTTGTCCTGATCTGATGTCTCTGAAGAAAGGGAACAGATTGATTTAGCCAGGGTGACACGGGAGCTGATGGCACTTGGAGGCAGCCCAGGTTTTACTTGCTTTTAACTGCTCTGCCGTGGCTGTTGGACCTCACCGTGTCTCTCCTCTTTTACAAAATGTTTTGTTTTTTCAGTTAGGCTCTGAAAGGGAATAGCCATGCACGATATTTGGTGTATATATTATATATGTTCCTCAGCATCTGGTGGTAAATAGCCTTTCAAGGCCCAAGTCCTGTAACTGTGGTTGTTACAGGAGCTTGTTTTGGTGCCTGAGGTGTAAATCAGAGCATCCATCTCCCAGGTGGCTCTTGGCTCTGGGGGTCCCTGCAGGCAGCAGGGCTGGGTGTGTCTTCCAGCCCCCAAAAAAAGGCTCTATCCCACTGCACTCAGACCCTGGGACCTTCAAGCCCAGCCTTCAGTTCTCCTATTTCATTTGATTTTTGTCCTGGAGGCATTTGCCTATTCAGATCATCAGTCAACAATATGAAAACCATGGCAAATCTTGAGTGATTGCTTTTGAGGGAGAAAATGGAAAAAGAAAAAAGGACCAAAAAAAAACCCAAAACAAGACAATGCTATTTTAAGGCCATATTTTAAATCAAGATAATCTTTGGAAGCAGGATCCTGAGTAGCAATTGTCAGCTGGAGAGCCGAATGTCCAGGATATCCCAGCATGAAATTCAGATGGCTTTCTGGCAGCCTTTGCCATGAAGTAGAAGATGCAGAATAAGTCTGGCAACCTTCAGGCTGAGCACTTGTAAACAACAGATGTTCATAACTGGAATCTTTTGGAAGAGAAGGGCAGAGAGCAGCATGGATGTCCATGCTTGTAATTCTCAAAATTTGCAGTTAACACCGAGCTGTGTCAGGGAAAATCAAATGTGGGTTTGAATGAGCGGCTTGCAGGGAAGTTCAACTTTAATTTTCCTGAAAGTAAAATGATTTCTTTGAAGCAGGGATGATGCAGGTTGTGAGGGAGGTATCAACAAAAGCATTTGGGTCACGTGGACTTCACTTACATTATTACTATTATTAATAATAAACATTGTCATAGGCTATTTTTGTAGTTCTTTTTGGTGAAATTGAGTCCTGCGCATTTTATTCTGAGGCTGTCAAATAACCCCATTTGGAAGGCTTTTGTAAGCATTAAACATTCATTGATTCAGTGACCTCCGTGAACGCAGAGAGCCAGGGATACATGACCAGCAAAAAATGGATGTAAAACCTCAGGGAGGATTTTGGTGCTGTTTTTCAGCCTCTCAGGGATGCCAGTCTCACACCACGTTGGTGTGATTGTAGCCTCTCTTGCCAGAGCACGCTGCAGAGGACAAAATTCAGAGAGGGTCGAAAGAGTATTTAGAGGAACAATTAAATCTCTGCTCTCACTTGGCCCAGCTCCAGCCCTGAGGGTTTGCAGAGGCGACTGTCCTGGGATGCACCAGCTTTGGAAAAGCCCTTGCACACATCTGGGAAAAATCTGAATATTTTTGGGAGAGCAGAAGGTGGAACAGGAGGCTTCAGGTGTTGTTTTAAACACCTCATTGATGGCAAGGATGGCCAGGGAGGTTTTGGGGTCAGGGAAGACAGCGCGATGTCCCTTGGAGAGGGACCCTTCATCAGGAACTGAAGTAACAGGACAAGGACTGATGGGTTCAGACTGAGAGGGGAGTTTGGGTGAGATATTGGGAAGGAATTCCTCCCTGTGAGGGTGGGAGGCCCTGGCACAGGGTGCCCAGAGAAGCTGTGGCTGCCCCTGGATCCCTGGCAGTGTCCACAGCCAGCTCGGACAGGGTCTTTCTCTTCAGTAATATTTTCATTCTCATCTGATTCATTCCTTCATCTTGTGCTCCTTATGGAAACACAGGGTTCCTGTTCCTGGTTTGTAGGCGTGGTTTTCGATTTTTTTTTTTTAAATTTTTAATTTATTATTTATTTTGTTATTGGTTGTTTTTTAAAATTTGAATCTATTTTGTAAGATAATTTTTCTGCTCTTGCAGTGCCCAACTCAGTGTCGCTGGCGTCTGTCCCTCTCCCCTGCTTGCCTTAAAGCAGATAAATCTTGGATTGTCTGCGAGTCCCTTGTATGAATGAGTAATTTAATTAAGGTACTTGAGACTCGATCTTCCCTTCTGATCTTTGTGAGACCCAGCTGAAACCTTTGAAGTGGAAGTTGCACAGGACCCGATCAAGATAACACCCGAGAAACCACAGGGCTGCATCGTTTGTGGTTCCCTAAAAATCTGTGCACAGCTTCCTCTTCCTGCTCCCAGCCAGCTCCGATTGCTGTGATCTGCTGTAATTTAGGCTAACCTAAATAAACTCTCCACGTTCACTATCGTCACACCATCTTTACACGAGGAGAAATAAATCTTGAAAGAAACCTGGATCTTGGCATCTTCTTCCTCTTCCTCCTCCTCCTGCTCACGGGGGAAGTTTGAGTCAAAAAGTTGTTTGTCAGAATGAAGGTACCAGCACTTTGGGAAAGTTCACGTTCACATCCTGAAGTTTTTGGCTTGGTCTCATCAGTTTTGCCTCTGCAGGGTGAATAGGGGCTCTGTCGTTCTGCAGAATGTGTGGGAATGGAGCTCGGAATGGTTATAGCCACCAGTCCCCATGGGTACTTCCCTTCCCTTTTCCACCCCTCCTTTGTGGTGACATGGAACTGGGAGCAGGGTGCCTTTGCCAGCTGCTTTGAGAGCTGAAATGGTTACTGGGAATCGCAGTTTGCTCCCTGCCATCTGCTCGTGGTGAGGACTGAAGAGGTTCTCTTGTGAGCAGTTGTAGAACTCCTGCTCCGTGTTGGGAAAACGGCGCCCGTGTCCCACCCCAGGAGAAGCTGCAGTTCCAGAGGTGCTTTAAAAGTTAATGTGTGTGGGGTTTTAAAGGGTGCTTGGGAGATTTGAAGGAAATCTTTTCCTTTTCTGTTTCATTTCTGCCTTGAATATCTGCTTTTTGCTGCGAAAATCGTCACTAGCAAATAATTAAGGAGAGGTTTTGCCTGCCTTCCTTGCCATGAAAACGCTGGGTCCGTACAAAAGCCAGAGCCCACTCCAGCAAGGCACTGAAGGGGTTATTGAAACCAAGACACAGCAAGAAATTAAAGGGATTTGAAAGGAGAACCTGGCCCGTGCGGCTGCCCGAGGCTGAGCATCCCGAAGGTGATGATCCCGGCCGCGCTCTGGGAGCGTGTGGGGTTTGGGATGGTTTTTTCCTGCAGGATGGCCTTTCATGTGTAACCACACAGAGTGTGTCAACAGCCCGTCCCAAGCCACCCGGCGCCAGCAGCCAGCAGCGATTCCCCCGCCGGCCTTCCCAGGGCTCCTGGTATTCCTGCTATTCACTGGGGCTGTGGTGGCCGGGACAGCTGGGCTTTGTCCAGTTAACTCCTGCAGCTCTCCCCCTTCCCCTTCCCTTCCCCGGGGAGGCCGCTCCTGCTCCTTCCCCTGGATTCCTGTAGCCAGAACTCCTGGTGCTGGTGGCCCCCAGCTCCTCCAGGCTGCTCCTGGTGGTGATGGAGCAGGAACGGGCTCTGAGGGGTTTTGAGGCAGGGTTTTGGGCAGCAAGAACGGGGTCAGCTGGTGGAGATCTGAGGGTTGGTTTGTTCCCGTTTCATTCCCAAACTCTTCGTGGTAGCTGGGTAGTTTTCACTTGCAGCTCTGCCAGCTTTAGAGGGCAGAGACGGAGTCCGTGAGGGAAGGAGTCCGGATCACAAGCTGCAGTCAGTCCTGAGCTTAAACAATTTTTTATTTAAGAAAAAATAAACCCAAGATCAGCTGTTCTGAAACTCTTTATCTAAAATTATCCATATTGCAGCACAAATCCAACCGTTGGTGTCATGAGAAGGGTAATGAAGCTCTGCCCTGGCTCAGTTTTCCCATTTTCCCCATGTCAGACGTTTCTTGCAGCAGAGATTGCTGTCCTTTCAAGTGCAGAATATTCCCTTTTCAAAGGAAATTAAACTGGATTTCTTTTAGGAGGAAAGAAACCTCATAGGGTCGTGTACAATAATCAGGGAGAGCTCTGGCTTTGCACCACAGATTTTACTCTTTTCCAGATGAGTATTATCATGCTGTGAATGAATGGTGAACAGAGATGGAGAGAAGTAAATGGTGTCGTTAAGGCTCCACCTGGATCTGCTGCTGGAGCTCCCCGGGAGATCCCAGCTTTCACCTGGGATGAAATCCTGCCCTGAGAGACAGCTTCCTCCTTCCCATAAATGAAATGCTGACCCAAATACCCCGAGGCTCCTCTCCCCTCCCCTGCTGCCCCTTGTGCTGCTCATTTGCTGGGTGCAGCAGCTGAAGGAAGGTGGGGAAGGTTCAAAGATGAGAAAATAAAGCTGCTTTTAGGAGTGCTGCTGTCTGTGGCTCGGGACAGGTAGAGAAGCCTTCACGTAATGGGCTTTGCACCTGAGACACAACATTTTGTTTCCTATGCAGACGCTGTTTAGCTGGCTGGGTGCTTGAAATCTTTTTTATTGTGGTTAAAACCCAAATGCCTGAGACAGGACTGTGAAACCTTTTGTCAGACTCTGGAGCCATTGCCCTCCCTCAGGCTCCGATTTATGCACAAAATCCTGGATTCAAAGGGAAAAATTAAAGCCTGCATTTGGCACACTGCAGCTGGCACTTGCAGGATCTGTTTGCTGGGGGCAGAAGCCCGTGGGGATGTAGGGAAATGGAACCGAAGGTGTATTTTCTGTGTTTTCCTCTGCTCCTCAGCATCCCACCCACCCCACAGCTGCATTTACAGGTCAGAATCGTGGCAGGGTCTTACCCGGTTGTTCTGTGTTGTGTCCTCGTAGGAAGGATCAGAACGTGCTGTCACCAGTGAACTGCTGGAACCTGCTGCTCAACCAGGTGAAGAGGGAGAGCAGGGACCACACCACCCTCAGTGACATTTATCTCAACAACATCATCCCCCGCTTCGTCCAGGTCAGCGAGGACTCCGGGCGCCTCTTCAAGAAGGTAACTGAGTGCTGCAGCACAGAGCTGCTGCTTTGGTTCTTCTGAAACATCATTCCAGCTATTCCTTGTGGTGGATCAATTTATTGAGGGATTTTTTTTTTCCTCTTTGGGCTTGATTTACCTTGGATTTTTTCAGTTGTTTTCCCCAAGGTGGCCAGTTGAGGTTTGTTGATCTAAATTAAGGCTGTGTTTTTCTCCTCTTAGCCTGCTCCACAGTTTTGAATGGATGTTGAAAATTTAATGAAATAAGCAGAAACATTCCAGTTCTTCAACTCCGAACATTAGTCAAGAACAGCTCTTTTAAGGCGGAATTTAATCTGCCATGGAGAAATTGCTGTTAAAAGAAAAATTAGGGAGAATTCCTGCTATGCTAGATAATAAAAGGATGTATTGTCCTTATCTGGGAAAAGGAGAAAACGCAGCCACGGCCTCTTTTGTTTGCCTTGTCCCCTCGTTTTCCACCTGGGAAGGAAGGTGGGACAGCGTGGGAGGGTTTTCCTATTAGGAATCTGTTCTTGCAGTTAAAGAAACATGATCTGGAGGCTTTGAAACTGCTGTTCAGGGGTGATGCCTGGTCCCTGCAGAGATGTGCCAGTGGCAGCAACATCTGCTGCTTCACGTGCTGGAATCAGTGCAAGTCTTAGCTTTGAAAAGCCATTGATTTCTCTGCCCCCTCTCCCACCCCCTGCAGCCTGTCGTGAGCTTGGGGAATTATTTCTGCTCTTGCAAGGCCTGGAAAAGGGAGAGATTGTTCCGATAGTTCTTATTTTCTGTCTGTTGCTTCAAGTGCTAAAAAAAGCCCATAGAAGCAGTTTGTTTAGGCTGTTGGGAAAGGAACAAGGCTCGATATTGTGTGTGAAGTTCCATGTCAAGATGCACTTGAAGGAGCAGCGTCTCGTGTGTTACCTGGAGAGCCGGGTGCCTCTGCCCTGCTCCAGCAGGTTTTCGTGGGTGTGACTTCTCTGGGAGAACCAAAATCTGTGGTGTTCCCTCCCTCCTGCCTGTTTCTTGAGTTTTTAATGGAGGATGAAAAAGATATTCCACTTTTGCATTCTGTTTCTCTTGCACTTCTTTTTTTTAAGTCATTGCCTGAGCAGGGCAGGAATCTTCTCCTTTTCAAGTGACATCACTCTGAGGCCTTTTTGACCTTTTAAAACTTTCTGGTAATTACATTATGGTTGATTAGATACTTACACGGGATTATTGAATGGCAGTTACTCTTCAATTCCTCTAATCCCTCCAAAGGAGGAGTAATCTCCCTGTTGAATGTTGAATTTCAACAAGAGCTGTGCTGGAGCAAGGTGGCCTGGAAAATGCCTTGGCAAAGCAGTACTTGGAAATGGATATTATCCCGGTTTGCCTGGAAATGGCAACTTTATCTTCAGCCCCTTACAAACCAGGGTAAACCCATGTTTATATTTAATTTTGGGTAGCAGGGCTTGAGTAAAAACAAATAAATAACGAGTCAACAGCAAAATACATCTCTGGTTTGTTTCTCACAGGCCGAGGGCAAACTCCACGTGAATTTCTGCAAACAAAAGGCACTTGTTGCTAAATCCCAACTACTTCTTTGGCTGCTTGCCAGGAGTACCAGCTTGGCTGAAGGCCAAATCAGGTGTTTGATTACGGCTCCACTTGTGCTGGGTGGTTAAAACCAAAAATTGCATCCTCTGTTATCTGGTAGCAGCTGATAAATAGAGAAATTTGGCTGACGTGGACCTACTTGTGCTTTTTCACTCGAGTCTGTTCCCTTCCTGTGCTGCAAGAAGCAGCTTGAATTGGTACAAAAGGTACTGCAGGCTAGAAAACAGATGAGGTGTGATTAAAATACTGCAAATCAGCTTTGCAGCCCGTGGATTTAAGGAAATGTTACCCATTTATAAACCCCTCTCTGTGTGGCACGTTTGTAAAATATCCCCAGAGCAGCACAGAAGATGTCAGAATATCGCTGAGCTTTAAGTAAATGGGATCTTCTCCACCTTTTTTTGCCGTTTCCTGGGTTAAAAATAGGGACAAGTTGCTGGCAAAGCCAGGCTGCCTTTCTGTAGGTGTTGGTGGGGAATCTACCAGCTGTGTTAGGGAGGTACTCACTGGGTTGTCAATGATGCTGTGGGACATTATTTATTAGGAAAGTACTCACTGGGCTGTCAATGATGCCGTGAGACTTTATTTATTAGGAAAGTACTCACTGGGTTGTCAATGATGCCGTGGGACATTATTTATTAGGAAAGTACTCACTGGGCTGTCAGTGATGCCGTGGGACATTATTAGGAAAGTACTCACTGGGTTGTCAATGATGCCGTGAGACTTTATTTATTAGGAAAGTACTCACTGGGTTGTCAATGATGCCACGGGACATTATTTATTAGGAAAGTACTCACTGGGTTGTCAGTGATGCCATGGGACATTATTTATTAGGAAAGTACTCACTGGACTGTCAGTGATGCCGTGGGACATGGGGAGGATGGTGACACAGATGCTCATCTGCCGAGGGCATTTCAGAGCAGATCCTGAGGCACAAAATCCTTCCCTTGGGCCGCTTTTCCCAAATCGGGGCTTTGTGTCGCGCTGGGATCGAGCAGGCGGGGTGGGAGCACGGGCAGGGCAAAAAGGAGCTACTCGAGGTCCCTTTTGTGGCTGAGCCCTGGAGCTGCCGCATCCCTGGAGCCTGGAGAGCTGCTGGAAAGCGCCGGGCGCGGCTGGGGCTGTGCTGGGAGGGAAACGCGTCCTCGTGGCAGCGAGAGGGGAGAGAAGAGGGGGCTGCAGCAGCACAGGGCCTGAGGTGGGGACACCAGGTCCTTCTGCACCCCGAACCTCCCCAGGAGCGGTGGCAGCGTGGGTTTTGTCTCTTCGGGTTGGGATGGAGGATGCTCGGGGGGAATTCTCACGCGGTCGCTCTTGGACCCTCGGACTGTGCGAAGGGCGAGGCCGAGCGTGGATGGGTTCCTGGCAGTTTGAAACCAGTGGATCCCAGCCCCAGCGGGGCTGCCTGCCCTGCACACGGGCTTTCGGGGGGTTTGTGTTGGCAGTTTGGGGATCCCCAGCACCCCGGGAAGCCAGCCTGGGCTCCGGCTGTGTCTCACAGTGTCTGTGTGCTGTGACGAGGAGATCCAGGCCTGTCCCAGATCCCTGCCCGGGGCTGTGCTGCTGTGGGAGGGAGGGAGGGATGGATGCAGGGATGCAGGGAGGGATGGAGGGAGGGATGGATGGATGGAGGGATGGATGGAGGGATGCAGAGATGGAGGGAGGGATGGAGGGACAGAGGGATACAGGGCGGCAGGGGCGGAGGGATGGATGGAGGGATGCAGAGATGGAGGGAGGGATGGAGGGACAGAGGGATACAGGGCGGCAGGGGCGGAGGGATGGATGGAGGGATGCAGAGATGGAGGGAGGGATGGAGGGACAGAGGGATACAGGGCGGCAGGGGCGGAGGGATGGATGGAGGGATGCAGAGATGGAGGGAGGGATGGAGGGACAGAGGGATACAGGGCGGCAGGGGCGGAGGGATGGATGGAGGGATGCAGAGATGGAGGGAGGGATGGAGGGACAGAGGGATACAGGGCGGCAGGGGCGGAGGGATGGATGGAGGGATGCAGAGATGGAGGGAGGGATGGAGGGATGGACGGAGGGATGCAGGACTGGAGGGAGGGATGGATGGAGGGAGGGATGGACAGAGGGATACAGGACTGCAGGGGGGGATGGATGCAGGGATGAATGGATGGATGGAGGAGTGGATGAATGCAGGGATGGGAGCCTGCCAGCCACTTCAAAGCTATCCGTGCTGATAAGAGCAGCTGTGTTTGCTGCCAGAGCCAGCCCTGGCGTGCTGCTGGATGAACTCTGTGTGTCAGCCCCTTCTTCCCCTGCCTCTGGGGTTTGTTTGCTTCCCCAGGTCCCTCTCCCTGCAGAGCCTTCCCCTGTCTGAGCTGCCTGCCCCAGATGTGGGCTTGGATTGGAGGCTGGCAGCTGAGGTGCAGGAATTCTTGGAGCCCTGTACTTTTCCATGCCCTTGTTTTGGTTTCTCCTGAGGAAAGGCTGTTAGGTGTCGGTGGGAGATGCTGCTGATCAGGGCCTGGCTGCTCTGACAGTCCTACAGATGGATCCTGGTGCTGGCAGTGGGAACCTGGCACTTGTCTGCCCCCAGGGATGGTGTCAGTGCAGCTCTGTGGAAGATAAATGGTGAAATAACCACTTCTCCAGCAAATAAAACGGGCGGCAGGGGGGGAATTGTCCTAGTAACAAATTGTTCCACCTTGGGGAGGAGGTGATATTTTCTTGTTTGGGCAGAGTTAATGATTTCGGGCTGGCTTTGGTCCAGGGTTGGAGTTCCCAGCCCCGGTGCCACCGGCGTTGCTATTCCGGTCACCTCTCCCTCTCCTGGAAGATCATCCTGCTTTGATGTCTGCTCCTTTTCATTCCTTCATCTCCCTTTGTGGGGAGCGCTCCTTTGATTTCTCCTGCTTGTCCTCCTTCAGCGTGGCCCCTTTATTTATTTATTTCTACATTTCTATATCTGTGGATGTTTTTATATATGTAATTTTTTTCCCCCCAAAATATTCTTCTATTTGAGCTGATTCCTGCTTTGATTTCCCCTTTTCCCTCTATCCCCCTGTCACCCTCTCTGTTTAATGTGACCCTTCATTTCTCTGCGTGGTACAACCTTCCTGTTTCTCGCATGGTTATGGGGTTTTCTTGCCTCCAGACGTATCTTTTGAGTGGGATCCCTTGGGATTATTTATACATGTATAGACCTTTGAGCAGCAGTCTCTTTAATTTGGTCTCTTTAATCACTCTTTCTGTGTTGTCTCTTTGAAATTTTCCTAGAAGCAGCCTGATAATCTTGTTGAAATTGAAGGAAAAAAAATTACCTTTTTTTAAGAGAACGGACTGTGGAAGCCTCAGTCACTTTGAGCAGTGTCTGAACAAACTGATTTTTTTTCACTTTGACAGATTTTTACATAAAGAAATTATGAAGTGACTGACAGATGTTAATGGGCAGAAAGGCAGATTAATTCCGTGTGCAGAGGGGCCTCAGGACAGGCAGCGCCTCCGAGCTGAGCCAGGTACCAGCTCAGCATCTGCCTGCCCTGCTGTTCCCTGTTCCCTTCCTGCAGGCTTGGTCCTGCTGGGTTTAAAACACACATTTTCTGCTCTGGTTTTAGCTGGGAGCTCCCTGGGCTCCTGGAGCAGGGATCTTTCCCTGCCC
This sequence comes from Callaeas wilsoni, assembly GCA_013398955.1. Classification (NCBI taxonomy): domain Eukaryota; kingdom Metazoa; phylum Chordata; class Aves; order Passeriformes; family Callaeidae; genus Callaeas; species Callaeas wilsoni. The sequence goes on along the minus strand of VWPU01011418.1, from coordinate 18,444 downwards.
TGCTCTCTGCCTGCCCCAGCTGGGTGCAGCCCCTCCATCCACAGAGTCCTGCCGCTGCTGTATCCGCTTCACTGGGGACATTTACGGGGAGAAAACCCCGTGGGGAATCAGGAAAACAAACCCGAGGATTTGAAATTCTCCTCCTGTTTAGCACCTTTGATGGTGGGGAAAAAAGCCCAGTTTATCTGCTGGTACACTGCAGGGTGTTTGATGTGACATGGAAAACCCACAATGAGTTGGTTAAAAGCCTTGCAGTAATCGAGGAAGAGGAATTATTAATTCTCTGAAGGGGTCTGTGATGACCTACTTTACAGCTGCACTGTGTCTCTTGCTGCTCTGGTACCAGGATATGACAAATCTTAAAGCACCCCACACATGGAAAAGCCGCCAGATGACAGCAGTGTAATGGTTAAAATGCTGGGCATTTGTAGAAATATTTTTCCATCACGGTGTAAATTTGTAAATATGCAAATGCCATGAGTAAAACTCCCACTGAGTCGGTACCTTTGTGCCAAATCCCTGCTCTCCTCCTGTCATCCTTACCCACACCCCGCTGTTGATTCAAAAAACATGGGAATATTTAATGTTTGTCCTTCACCTGTGCATATTTAGTTACTACTTTAAAAAAGATGCAGAGACCCGATATTGTTCCAGAGCGGTTTCAGAATCAGCAGGTTTGGGTTCCAGTTCCAGCTGTCACCCTCTGACATCATCTGAGGCAGCAAATTAGATAAAAATCTCTTATCTTGGTGTGTTCCACATCCACCCTCCTGTGGCTCAAGCCCTTCCTGGCTGTTGTTGAGATTTTGGGGACGGCACCTACGGAACTCCAGGGAATGTTTGTTTTGAAGCCATCCCATCTTCCTGTCAGGCTCGGGAGGACGCTGCTGGGGCTGGAGATCCGGGCCAGAAAGTGTTGACAGCATTCCTGAGCTCTCCTCTTTATTATCCCCCCCAAATATTTTGAGGCTGAAGTCGTTAATGTTTGGTGGAATGCGGAACAGCCGAGCGAGCCCCGCAGTAGATCCCAAAAACATCTTGATTAAATTAGAGGGGAGGTGGAGGGGAGGAGGGCTGGAACAAAGAGGCCGTTGAGGAGCTGGCACGGCCCGTGCTGGGAATTTATGTTCCAGCCAGGGGTGGCAGAACCTCCAGCCCTGCACATGGTGCAGATACACCCTGGAGTAACAAAGGAGTGTGTGTTCCTGCGGCCTCGCTGGGCTGGGGGGCACCTGCAGCCCCAGCCCGTCCTTCCTGCCACATCCTGCCACGGCTCCCTGGGCTGCTGCTGCTGCTTCTCCTGGTTTGCACAGGTTTCCTCAGCACAGGTGAGGAGCTGCTG
>VWPU01011418.1:0-16956 GCA_013398955.1 Callaeas wilsoni | reverse complement strand
GCTGCTGATGCTGCTCCTGGTTTGCACAGGTTTCCTCAGCACAGGTGAGGAGCTGCTGATGCTTCTCCTGGTTTGCCCGGGTTTCCTCAGCACAGGTGAGGAGCTGCTGATGCTTCTCCTGGTTTGCACAGGTTTCCTCAGCACAGGTGAGGAGCTGCTGATGCTTCTCCTGGTTTGCACAGGTTTCCCCTCGCTGCCCAGCACAGGTGAGGAGCTGCCTCGCCCTCCCCATGCTCAGGTGTGCCGGCAGCTCCTGTGCTGTCTCCCAAGGATGCTTTTCCAACCAGATCATCTCCCAGGTCTGCAGGAGAAGGGTTTAGCCTGACCAGATGAGAAGGACACACAGTTGGTGGGGACACCCCCTCCCACATGCACACCCAGCTCATTAGTGGAGCCAGTTAATTGAGGTCTTGTTGCACAAGCCCTTCCTCAGGTTGTTGAGGGAGGTACAGAGACTGGGTTGCAGGTACAGCCAGGAGCAGATCACAGTGAAGCTGATCAGGTTTTCTTTTATTTATTGCCTTTTCCTGGAAGATTATTTACAAAAGGAATGCTCTGCCTTTGCAGAACACACAGAATAATAGAGAAAATACAGAATTTGCTGCTGCAATAGCAGCTGATATCTGGAGGCATCCACAACTGCCAGGACTGTTGTTGTCTTTCCTTGGCATGGATTTTATTTGTAATTCCATGGCACTTTCTGGCATGATCCTGGAATCTCTCATGCCTGTGTGGCAGTGGGATCAGCAGCCTTTGATCTGCACCTTGAATTCCATGGGAACTCAAGGAAGTTCTTCGTGCATCACCTCCTCCTCCCTCGAGCAACAGCTTTTTCCTGATGTCCAATCCATTTTCCTCTGACTTTCCCAAGCAAACCCTTCTGCTTCCTCCAATGTATTTTCATTTATCAGGGTCAGCCAGCTCAGCTTTTTTTCTCCTAACCCTTTCTTTTTTTTTTTTTTTGGTGGAATCAGTGCAGGGAACAGTTTTACATTAACAGTGCTCATTGCACATTGTTATGATGTCCCCTGTGATCTGTCTTACCTTCATCTTAATGGAAGGGTTTTTTCCAGTCCAGCAATCCAGCAGCTCCTTTCTTGAGAGCTCATCTGGAAGCACAGAGAGTTCTGTGTTTTGACAATTTGGCATCTTCCTTTCCCCCTTCAACCCGAATCTGCATTAAAATACTCGTTTTAATCTCTGTCGCATAATCGATGCTTCAGCAGTTTGTGCAGCAAACGAGCAATTTTTTTAGTGCAAGGAATGAGCGAAGTGGGCTGGAAAGAGCGGGCTGAGAGGCAGGTGAGGGGCCAAGGCAGGCAGTTGCAGCAGCAGCGGGGAGAGCAGAGCGTGGCTGGAAAGCTCCTTCGGTGTGAGAAGTTCAGCGCTCGCTCGGGGTGTTTCAGACAGACCCAGGCAGCCGCTGCCGTCGATCATCCCCACGTGGAGAACAGGCAGCCAGGAAGCCCTGGTGGCCCAGATGGCTGCAGGGGTGAGCAGCAGCTCCAGCTCCTTCTGCTTCCAGAGGTGGAAACCCCGGAGGTTTGTTCCTGCAAACTCCCTTGGAGGCCGGGAATTGCCAGCTCTTGGCTTTTCTTTAAATTAGAGGCTCCTCAGAAATGGCTTTTCTTTGTCAGCGTTTGTGTCAGATGCTCCTTTTTGCAGTGGCACCTGGGGAGCAGGGTGAGGAATATGGGATTGGAACGTGGAAAATCCAAAGGATTGGGCACTGGATACTTGTGAATCCCATTGTGCTGCCAACAGAGCAATTCCAGGCTGGTCTGAACCACAACACCCCAAAATAATTTTTAACAAGTCTCTAATAAAGCAGTTTTCCTCTCAGAAACACTGTGCTGCCAACAGAGCAATTCCAGGCTGGTCTGAACCACAACACCTCAAAATAATTTTTAAAAAGTCTCTAATAAAGCAATTTTCCTCCCAGAAACACACCCTGAGCGCTGCTGAACTGGACAGTATGGGGAAAAGAATAATTTAAATTTAAATCAGATAATCTTTCTCGTCTGGCTTTTTAATTTAACATTGTGTTGTTGGTTTTTTTTCCTCATGGTTTAGCACTATCTTGACTTCCTGGGCTGAAATGTTGGTTTAAGCGTGGGTTTGGCTGCGTTGCCTCTTTATCTGTCTCTTTTCCTGAACGTTGTAGGCAGAAGTAATTTTGAACTTATCAAATTTGCTCACCCCAGTAGATATTAAATACTTGTAACGAGGCACGCAAGCACTGCCTTGGTGGGCAGTGAATGAGTAAAATCTATAAACTGAATTAAGTTATTCTTGTTATGTGGTGGTTTCCTTATCCTCCCTTTCCTCAGCTTCCCTGCCGAGCTGTCCTGTATCCACAGTCTTGCTTAATCCTGTGAAAAAGGGAAAATTCTGTATTTTCAGGCTCGAAAACTGAAAATCTCAAGTTCTCTGGAAGTTTCCATCTCTGTTCTGACCGTGCACACCTGAGATTTCAGTTCATTGATGCTCCTGGTGCAGTGTGGCTCTGGGCTGGGGTTTGCCAGCATAACCAGTGGTGCTTAATTGGCCCTAAGTTATCTGTGGATGCCCCGTGCTCGCTTCCTCTGCCTTTGCAGCGTCTTCCCCAATTCACTCCTGTTTCTCTGTTTTGTTGCAGAGCAAGGAAGTGGGACTGCAGCTCCAGGAGGACTTGATGAAGGTCTTGAACGAGCTCTACACGGTAAATCAGGGGTTTCTTGGCATCTCCTCGGGCAGAAGGGGGAAGTGTTTGACTTCTCCCACCAAGGCTGAGGAAAGGCTGCAGTGCCTGCAGCTCGAGGTCGCCTCAAAGCTCCATAAATCCCTTTTTTCCCCCCTCTGTCCTCGTGGTGTTTCAGCTCTCCAAGTGCTGGCTCCACAAAGATCTCACCTTCGTGCCCATCTGTTACTTTGCTGCAGCGATGGTTTAAAAAGGAGCCAGAGACAGGAGAATTATTTCCAAATACGCCAAAAATCTCGGGGTTTGCGTGGTGTGAGCCTGCAGAAGGCAGCACACGGCTTCAGCAGGGGCACCCACTGAGCTTATTTGTCCCTCAGCTCTCAGCAGAACAGCTCCTTTTAGAGGAAGAGGCTCCCTCTGTGCTTTTTGCTTCTCGGTAAATCCACTGGAGACATCAGGGAGGAGGAGGAGGAGGAGGAGGGATGTGTCCCCAAGGGTTCATGTGCTGCGTGGGGAGTTTCTTCTCCCCTCACAGATGAATGGAAAAGCCTCTTGCCTGATGACAGTTTTGCTTTCTGCAGCTGTTACTGAGCTAATTCTCTTCCCTAAAAGCAGAACTCGCTGTTTAGTTGCTCAAAATGCCTTTTATTTTGTCCTTCCTTAGTGATTTGCTGGGTCATGACACTGAGGTTGGTGTTCTGGCCTTCCTCCTTCCCGAAGATGACCCAGGGTTCTTTCTCAGGCCGTGGCATATTGACCCCGTGGTGAAATTGGGGGTAAAAACCAGGGTTACAGAGTTTCAGGGGGTTCTCTGAAATTTCCTGTATCAGTAAAAATGACAGAGGGAATTATTTCATTACAGTTTGTTACAATTAGAGCCTCAAAGCCAAATATTCAGGCAAATCAGCACTCCAGAATTTGTTTTTTATCCGAGGGCACAATTGGCTCAGCTTTTGAGTCGTGTCATGGATGGGGTCCTAAGGAAGGACATGGATCTGCCTCTAAAAAGAGACTTTAGGAGCTGAGATCAGTTTCTAATCCAAGTTCAGCTGGCTCTGAAGTGGCTGCTGAGTGGATTTTCATGGGCAGGGGACCATTTCTGCGTGCCAGGCTCTGACAGGTCATTTTTTGACCCAAATAGTGAATTCTGCTAATTTCTCTCCCCCTGGAAGGAAGAACTTCCAGAATTCAGCCTCTGCTAAACAAAGTGATGTAAGTTATTGATATTTTTAATGTCAGTGCTGGGAATTTGAAATCTGTTTATTCATTCCTCCTGCTGCAGAACTCTAAATTGTCCCTTCACCAGAAAACCTTTTCCTTTGCAAAAAGCCACTTCTGATTGTGCTGAAAGATGCTTTTTGCTGGGATTAAAGCCACCCCACCAGTGATTCGATTTAGTGGTATTTTTGGAAATAATTCTGCCTCTTTTTCTGCTGGGTCTCTTACCTCTGGCTGGCTGTGGCTCTCAGGGCTCTGAGCTGGGTGACAAAGAGGGGATCAACCAAAGGTTGGATGGTCCTGGAGGTCTTTTCCAACCTCAGTGACTCCTTGCTCCCGTATCCGGAGGATTGGCAGAATCCCTGCTTTTGGGTGAAGTCTTTACTTTCTGTACACAAATAGAACACAGAGGGTTGTCACAGCCTGTAATTTTTTTGCCCCGTGCCATCGTGCCCTCAGCAGACCCCAGTGAGTCACCGGTGTCCCCACACCAGAGCCTGTGGCTGCCAACGTGGCCTAAAACCATTAAAACCCCATTAAAACTGGGATTTCTCCCTCTGCTTTTGCTCTCTGCCAGCTCCACTCCGAGTGAGAGAGGAAAAGCAACTCCTTTGCATCTATTATTATAATTATAAACGCCTGCTTTATAGTCTGAGCATCTGCAGGGGCTGGGAGTGCGTGTGTGTAAATTATTCAGGATGCCTCTTTAGCACTGGCTGCAGTCACATTCCCTTTCATGTTGAAATCCAGAGTCTCTTTGGTTCTGGAACCTCTGCTGATCCCTGCAGAGGGGGAGCACGCGGCCCACTTACGGAAAATCGTGTTACGTTCTGGTGCAAAATAGCTGTAAACGGGTTTTCAGCTGAGATAAATCAAATTATTCACAAGTGGGGCCTTTATTGCTGCTGGAATGGGTGACTTGATGCAATTGTGCATTTTTTTTTGCCCCCTGTGAGTGTTGTATCGTGTTTGTTTTGGTGTGGGATTCAAATTGCTTTGCATTTACAGATAAAAAACCTACATCTCACGTCCTTTGGTTCTATTTGCTTAACACAAAGCTAGACATTAATATCACGAGAAACAAATGGGATTTTTGTGACTGTGGGGGACATTCATCTATATTTACTTGTAAAAAATGTGCTCTAAGAGGCGTTGTCTGTGTAGCACAGGGTCCAGGTCTCCCTAAATGAAAGAGCCACACTCGTTTATTAATTTTTTTATTACATAAGGTGCCCAGAAGTACTTTTATGTCCCAAATTTGATTTGAGCAAATGGCACCTGAGTGGCTCTTGCAGCCGCTGTGTTGAGACTGGATTGACACCCTGGGATGTTCAAAGCGCTGCTTGACCCAGATGAAAGACTGCCAGGCCTCCCTTCAGAAACCTTACCTGCTGATGAAAAGCCCTCATTTTCCTGCCATATCATTTCCTTTGAAAGTCAAGGAGGCTGGATTTAGTCCCGATCCCTTTTTTTGGTTTCCGTGCCTCCGTTATTGGCTTGTGCAGGAAGGCACACGCCAAAGTCAAACAAAGCAGCAGCTGCAGAATCACCCGCTTTGATTCCAGACTCGTTTCGGGAGCCACGCTCGCTCGGGCACCTCCCGCCCTGCTTCCTGACGTGGGAAGTTTCCCTGAGTGCTTTTTTTCGGGTTCAGGTATCTCAGGGTGGCAGCCAGCTCTGCCTCGCTGGGCCCTGAGCGTTGGCGTTCGTTGTGTGCAGGTGATGAAAACCTACCACATGTACAACGCCGACAGCATCAGCGCCCAGAGCAAGCTGAAGGAGGCCGAGAAGCAGGAGGAGAAGCAGATCGGGAAGTCGGTGAAGCAAGAGGACAAGCAGACCCCGCGCTCCCCCGACTCCACCTCCAACGTCAAGTTTGAGGAGAAACACGTCCGGAGAAGCTCCGTCAAAAAGATCGAGAAGATGAAGGAGAAGGTACTGGCAAGGGGCACAGGAGCCTCTGAGCTCCCCCTCAGACCCAATCTCATTCCTTGTACAGGTTTTATTCCACACTCAGCTGAAGGAAAGGCAGATCCAGCAGCAGGTTTCCTCTAGCACGGGCAGGTGTGCGGTTTGTGTGCAGTTTGTGTCATCCCAGGGAACACAGGCGTGGCACAAAAAGCCAAAATCACGTTAGAGGGGAGAGCAGCAGTTGCCTGCTTGGAATTCATGGTTAACGTGATTATTTTTGTTGTCTGAAGCACAAGGCCTGTGCTCCAGGGAGCCCAGCAATCCCAAACTGCCTTTGAGGGCAGAACCAGTGGCCTCAGCAGTCGGTCACTCAAGCAGTTCAAGCCAATAGAAGGGAAGGAGTTATTTTTGAATAGATTTAGGCTCTTCAAGGACCAAGTTCAGGCCTTGGAAGAGGTGGGGTGCCTGTAGCAACCCTCATGGGCTTCTCTGGTGGTGCTGGAGCTGGGCCATAACCTCCTAAACCCACCTTGTCCCTTCATTCCTCCCTTAATCTTCCCCATCCCACAGTGTCAAGACTGCCAATCCAGTATAGTAATGCTTAAACACACCTAAATAATTAATCTGCATTTCAAGTCTTGGAGTCCTGGCAAAACTGGAATTCAAACGGGCAAAGTCTGTGTGAGCAGAGTGAGGTTTGTTCAATGTTCCCTGCTGTTACTCAGGGTGCTGCTGACCTCTTTGGGTGCTATTTTCTGGTTTTTGTTGTCTTTCAGCGCCAAGCAAAGTACACAGAAAACAGGCTGAAGGCAATCAAGGCGAGAAACGAGTATCTGCTGGCCCTGGAAGCCACCAACGCCTCGGTGTTCAAGTACTACATCCACGACCTGTCCGACCTCATTGATGTAAGTGCTGCTGCTCGGGCGCTGCAGGAGCCTCTCCTCCCTCAGCATCCCCTGAAACAGCTGGAAACCTCTGCACGGCTGGGCTGGGCTGGGCTGGGCAGCTTGGGGGTGGCAATGGCCCCATAATTGGTCATTAAGCTGTGACAAGAGCTTTTCTCAGGTGGCCACCTCTGTTAGAAGAGGCCTGGCACTGAGAGAGAGGAGGAGCTGCTCGGTTCAAGTGAAACCCAGCTTCAGTATCACATTGCTGCCTGACATTTTCATTTGACTATTTTAAGCAAACCCACAAGATTTTAACTTGGAAGCAAGTTTGAAAAAAAGGTTTTTGACTGTAGAAACAGTAGAAGAAATTTGGTAGGAGAGAGGGAGTTCAGAAGTGTTCCCTAAAGCTGCTTTTAACTGATTTTGGAAAAGTCGTAGAATCATGGAATACCCCGAGTCAGAAGGGACCCACAGGGATCATCCAGTCCAACCCCTGGCCCTGCACAGCCATCCCAAAATCCCACCCTGTGCCTGAGGGTCCTGTCCGAGCACTCCTGGAGCTCTGGAAGGTTTGGGGCAGTGCCCCAGCACCCTCTGGGGGAAGAACCTTTCCCTGATCTCCATCCCAACCCTCCCTCCCTCAGCTCCAGCCCCTTCCCTCAGGTCCTTTCCCTGCTCACCAGAATATATTTCAGTCTCCCCCACTCAGGGGACAGCAATTCTGCTTTTGGTGAAACGCACCACAGAAAAACCCCTGAAATCCTGATTTTTGAAAACTCAGAAAAGCCAGGCAGGAATCCTGAGGTTATTCCCAAGGATGGAGCCACCCCTGCAGCCTGAGCACGCTGCCTGTGGGTCAGGGGCTCTGGTGGGTCCCGTTCCCCCTGGCAAGGCCAGCCCTGCTGGAAGCACTCGGCTGCAGAGCCTGGAGGGAGCTGCCGTGGAGGCGCAGGGAGCGATGAACACAAGAGTCTCTAGACACGGGCAATAAAGAGCACTCAGATCTCTATTAATTACTCAGCTATTAGAATAACCAGCAGTCTATAGGATACATTTATTCAGCTGATGATAAACTCGCCTGGAGTGCTCTTGTGCCAGGTGTTGATTTAAACCTGTCCTTTGGAGGTCAGGGCTGGCACCCAGAGTGGGCTTGAAAGATGCTGTTGTTTCCAAATGTCGTGGCTGGCAGGATTGCTGCACTGGAGAGGCCTGCTTTGTTTATTCCTGCTGCCTTTTTAGGAGCCCTCTTTTGGTTAACATTTGCTCAGCCTTAATTGGGTTTTTCACAAATGAGAACTTTGTGTTTATATTTATACTGAAGCTACAAGATGGGGATTAATTTCACCAGCATCAGCCTAATTCAGTTGTTGTAGTTTTTTACTTCTAAAGCCCTGTCTCTCAAGTCTGCCCCCAAATGCTGTGCCTGGTTCAGTTGTCTGTTCTTGGTGCATTTTCATGGATCACAGGTGGCAAAGAATCCATTTGGATTTCACAAGCCCAGAACAACTTCTGAGCACAGAGCTGAGGTGTTTCCAGCAGGACAGGACAAATCTGGGCTACCCAGCTTGGGAGGAAGGGCTGCTCTCCCTGGGCAGCCCCAGCTGTGTCTGGGGCATGGCAGGCAGTGGTGCAGGACAAGAATCCAAACTCCTGCATTCCAGGGATTTGGCTGTTCCTCGAGAGGAGCCCTGGTGGCTCTGGGTGAGTCCCTGCCCGAGTTAACCCCCTTGGAGCATTCCATTTAACACTACGAGTTCTCATCATGTTTAAAATAAAAGCGTTGTCTGCTCTGTGTTCAGGCATGGAAAAATGTGGGACTTGTCTGGGAGCACAGGAGATGGAGTTCGGTTATCTCGTTGTTAAGACACAGGGAAAATAGATTTATTAATGCCTTTGATCCTGAAGGATTGAAAATTAACAATTATAACTGGCGATGGTTATCTGAGCCATCTGACTTGAATAAAAATGTGATTTTTAAGCCGAGCTGTAATGCCTTCCCTCGATCTAATCATTTGATGATATTGAATTTTGAAATACAATATAAAAGTAATCTTCAAAGTTACTTACAAGGAGATTGTGTAAGGCCAGGCAGCATTAAACTTGTCATGGTTATCCAGCACATTGTGTTCCCTCTGCAGTGGGCAGGGAAGGAGAACAGGGAGTTAATTCTTTGTCGAGAGTTAAGAGCAATAAATTGTTTCTGCCATAGCCCAGTAGTTTTGAATTTCCTGACTTTGGGGACCGAGGCAGCTCTTTGATGCTAATGAAATATTACAGTAATGGGGAAGTTTGCATTAACTCATATTTATAAAAGGGTCACTAGGACAGGATTGGGAAAAAAAAAAAAGAAGATAAAAACGTGTGTGTGTGTGAGTCCCAGAGCTCACTTTGCTGGTCTAGGAATAGGTATTCCATGGCTGCTTACTCCAGGATCTCATCCTTCCCCTTCCAAATCTGAATTGCATTTTAAAACAAAGGGCTTTTTCCCCCTTTAATCTTCTGGTTTTGAGGCCTGTTGGAAAGCTAACTGGCAAAGGGTTAATCAGCTGTCATGTTGGGAAGTGAATTTGAATGAGTTATCATTAAATTCTTATAAAAAATTGATTTCCTTCGAGAACGATTCCATCAAACATTTATATAACCCAGAAAAGGGATGGCAGGACTGGTACGTTTGTAAACACGGAACACTGGACTTAAAAAAACCCCTTTAAAGTGGGGGAGTGGGCTGGGAAATGTTTTCTGTCGGTGGCTTCAGTAGCAAAGAGCCAGCACGTTCTGCCTGAGCGAGCTGGGTGTGACACATGACCTCCCCTTTGGATTCCCAGTCCTCCCAGTGCGTTTTTGGGGACGGTGGGAGGACGGACTGGTCACCCTGGGAGGCTGCACTGTCCCACAGCAGGAATTGTGTTCAGTTCTGGGCTCTGCAGGTCAGGAGTGGCAGGGAGCTGCTGGAGAGGCTCCAGCAGAACCCACAAAGATGGTTGGGGTCTGGAGCATGTCCCTGATGAGGAGAGACCGGGGGGCTGGGGCTGGTCAGTCTGGAGAGAAGAAGGTTTGGGGGAAATCTCAGCAATCCATAGAGACCTCCCCAGGGCTGTCAGGATGGTGCCAGGCTCTGTTCAGCAACAGGACAAGGAGTAATAAACTGCAACACAAGAAACTCCACCTCAGCGTGAGGAAGAAATTCAGCCTCAACGTGAGGAGGAAATTCAACCTCAGCATGAGGAAGAAATTCAACCTCAACGTGAGGAGGAAATTCAGCCTCAACGTGAGGAGGAAATTCAACCTCAACGTGAGGAAGAAATTCAACCTCAACGTGAGGAAGAAATTCAACCTCAACGTGAGGAAGAAATTCAACCTCAACGTGAGGAAGAGCTTCTGTCCATGAGGGTGGCAGAGCCCTGGAGCAGCTGCCCAGGGAGGGCCTGGAGGCTCCCTCTCTGCAGACTCCCCAAACCCACCTGGAGGGTCCCTGTGTCACCTCCAGGTGACCCTGCCTTGGGCTGGGTGCTTTCCAGAGGTGCCTTGCAGCCCCAGTGACTCTGTGAAGAGAGCAAGTGCTGCTGTTCAATCCGAGCTGATCCTGATCCTGACCCGGATGCTGATCCTGGTCCTGGTCCTGGTCCCAGTTCCATCTTTCCCCCCGTGGCTGCAGGACCAGCCCTGCAGAGTGAGCAGTAGCTCTGAGGGCCTCTTGATCCAAGGCTGCCTCCACACGTGCGGATTCTCAATCAAGCCTCTTTTGTTTTGCTTTTTGTTTTGTTTTGGCTTTTTATTTTTTTCCCTTGGCTGATTTTGTTCTTTTCTGATTGAATGTGAAGTCCCTTAATTCTCTGCCTCCAGCCCAACCAGCAACTGCAGCTCTTTTTCCAAGGCTCCACACCTGCCACAGCTTGTTTGGCACAAGAGCCAGGCTTCCAGCAGCACTGGGTGGCAGGAATTCTGTGAGAGCAGGGAATGGTCCAGCAGCTTCTCTTCCCTCTCCCCCCACCCCTCCTTCTTCTGTTTTTCCCCCCTTTTTTGCTCTGCGTTTGCAAACAATGACAGTGATGAGACCCAAATGATGGGCGAGGAGGAGTTTTCATGTGAATTTTGCTTACAGAGCAGCACAGCAATCAAGCAGATGGTCTCTTTCTTTCCTTTTTGGATATTCTCCTAGTGGATGTAATCTTGCTTGTAATTCCAAGAAGGTGGGCTCCTTCTCGCTCACTTTATTAGATGGCTGAAAAATCCAGGCTGGTTCTGATCTAATGCTAATGAAAAGCTCCTTTTTTTTCCCCCTTTCTGAAACATGAAAACTTGGCTCTGCAGCCATGGTGGAAATGAAGCTGCTTGATTGTCTCCCAGTGACATCATCCCAGTGTCAGCCACAGCCAGGAAATTCTTGACCATAACCACTTCTTGCTTCAAAGTTTTTTTGCTCTTCTGTTTCACCCCAGCAATGAAATCATCCCAACTGGTGGCTGCTGGCTTTTGGATGACTCAGTTTTCGTGTTCAGGTCGTGCTCCTCCTTCCTGAAGGACACTGAATGAAGCAGTTTGCTGGAATTATGGAATTATTTGGGTGCAGATTGGCTTTTACAGATGATCCAAATCCTCTGTCTTGTCTCTCCAGTAGCACTTCAGTGCCTTGCTTTCCTCTTCCTTTGAATAATGTTATCGAAGGGTTTTGGAGTCAGTTCATAGGAGCAGAACCCCTAAAAGTCAGGTTAGAATTTAGGAAAATCCACTGCCCTGCTGTTGAACTTTGCCACTTCATTTTTGAATGAAATGAGCCTCTAGTACTCCATGAAAAATGAGTCTCTAAAACTCCCAAGAAAACTCCACAAACTGTTCAAATAGTTTAAGCTTGGTAATTAATCATAACACGGTGATAAAATTTGCATGGGGTTACAGGTCACCGCTCTGCGCAGTCAGTGGGAGATGTGGGCCACCCAGAAGGTGACAAAATACCCGCAGCTTTTTCCCCATTTACACAACTCCTGCCCTCGGGAGCGTTCAGATTCCCACGGCAGTGTTTTATTCCCTTTATTCACGTGGAACCGTGTGTGTTTTTCCAGCAGTGCTGTGACCTGGGGTACCACGCCAGCCTCAACAGAGCGCTGAGGACGTTCCTGTCGGCGGAGCTGAACCTGGAGCAGTCCAAGCACGAGGGGCTGGACGCCATCGAGAACGCCGTGGAGAACCTGGACGCCAACAGCGACAAGCAGAGGCTGATGGAGATGTACAACAACGTCTTCTGCCCGCCCATGAAGTTCGAGTTCCAGCCACACATGGGTGACATGGTCAGTGTGGGCCCTGCCTGTTTGTCTCCCTCGTTTTTGGTGAATTGACCCGCTCCAGGGCCGCCTGTTCGGCTCTTCTGGCAGCCTGAGAGGTGGGAGATGATTAAGCAGAGGCTCGTGGCAGAGATACCTCAATTTTACTTTTTTGGCTATCGAAGCTGCTGGAGGCGAAAATGCTCAGTTAGGTTTAATCGTAAATGTGGATAGGAAACACTTTCCTTCGACGTACAGGTTAATCCCAGAGACAGCCTCTGAACTTTGAGACTGGAAGGGCCAATATAAGAAACTTAAATGCTGGGGTTTTTTGCAGTGTCTGAGTGTGCAGCCTGAGAACACAAATGCTTTGCAGTGGTGCCTTTTGCATCGTCCTCGTGAGCCGGGGCTGTCAGAGGACTCTGCATTTTGGCAGGGCAGATCCCTCTCTTTGTAGGTTTATCGAGATGAGGTTGCTCAGCTGGGAGCTGTTGAAAGTCACACAGGCTGAAACCGGTTCTGAACGGGAGCACATGCTCAGTGTGACAATTTAGGTCAGTTGGTTGGATTTCTAGATTATCCCCCGAGCACAGACTGGGAGGATGCTCTCTTGCAGCCAGCCTCTTCTTTTGGGCTGCGAATTACAGCCACAGCTCCAGGCTCTTCTTTGTCTCTCCCGTTTTAAGTGAAACCTTCAGACTGCAAATGACCTTTCCTGGATTTTTTCTGTGCTTCTGATCCTGTAAAATCGTGGGAAGAAAAGGAATTACCTGCAGAGTCTCATTCAGGAGCAGCTCCCATTCACTGAATCATTTATCTTGCTGCTTCCCAAGGCCAGAGGAGTGTTCATAAATGCAGCTGATGGTGTCGTAGCAATGGTACTGCACGCAGCAGATGATATCAGAATATGTGATCCTGCGTGTGCATGAGTGGGATAAAACCCCCAGTTTCAATTTCTGTCTCCAAAAAAACAGCCTCAGGCAGCGAGGTCAGTGTTTTTTCTTTTAAAAAACCCACAAAAACCCCGGAACAAATCTAAAGGGAAAAGCTGCCTCACGCTGTGGAATGAGAGTCGTTCTGAGCAGCCCAGGGAAGCTCTCTGTTCTGGCGTCTGTGACAGGTCCCCAGCCTGTGCTTTTTGATTTCAGCTCCCCTGAATTCATTCAAGAGTGAGCCGTGCCTGTTGCTGTGCTGTACAGGTGGTTCAGCGGAGCAACCCAGCCCCTCGTGCCCCTGCCCCACCCCAGGGTGCCTGGCTGAAGCACTGAACCACATTCCTGGTTTTTGGTGCGATTTATCCAAATACCTGGGATAAAGCACCTCCAGGCTTCCAAGGCACACGACAAGCTGACATCACGGAAAGGAGCTGATGTTTTCTGGCTCTTTGATGTTGCCATCATCTCTTGCTCCCTGCTCAATCCTCTTGGGGAGGGAGCTGCAGTTTGGTAGAACCATGGACCTTTTCCTCTGGTTGAAATCCAGCACCACCCAGTTTTAAAGTTCAGCACTTTGGAGAATGTTTGTGCCTGTAAGTAAATCAGCAATTGCAATGTCCTGCTGTGCTGCTTCTCTTGCAGGAGTCTCAGCTCTGTGCCCAGCAGCCGGTCCAGAGCGAGTTGGTGCAGAGGTGTCAGCAGCTGCAGTCCCGGTTGTCGACGCTGAAGATTGAAAATGAAGAGGTCAGTTAGTAACCAAAATTCAGCAACCCCTCTTAGCCACTTCCAGTGGTTATTGGGCACTAGTTGTGAAACAATCTGGTGGTTGTTATCTTTTTTTTTATGAACACTTGTGGTGAAATTCAAGGCCAAAGCATCTTGGGCATTAATTAGTGGGTGATCTCACAGGAAAATGGGGTGTGTGGAGAGAATCCTTTAAAATACCTCCCCACATCTCTCTTCCCATCCCTAACTTGATAAGACTGGCTGTGCTGCAAAAGTTGTATTTGGATAGCAAAGGGAAAAGGAATTTAATGTTTTGAAGTGAATTTGCATAACCTGACTTAAAGTGATTTTTGTTTAATTAGCCATCAAAGATGAGAAGAAGATGACATAAATGAGGATCTGATCTCTGCACCTCTTTGTCCAGGAACTTCAGGGCAAAATTTGCAACCCCTTTTATGTCTAGAAAGTTGATTCTGGCCTTCAGTAAAAATGTGCAGCGCAGCAGAGTCCTGTTTGTAATTAACATCTGATGCCCAGTAGATGCCGTTGCAGAAGACAATTAGAGCATCTTTGTTCCAGCTCTCTTTGCTTTGAGGTTAAATTTCTTTGCATCTCCTCCTGATCCCAGCCTGTGAGATCACAACTGCGATCCTGGCACGGAGTCCTGGCAGGCTCAGGGTGCTGCCAGCTCTTTGCTTGCATGGACTGTGCTGTTAATGAGCCAAAATTAATTACAGCGCACGGGGTGTGAAACCAGTAATATCTGTTTATTAGTGAAGTGCTCCAGGGGACTTTACTACCTCTGTTGTTTACTTACAGCATAAAACCTTCAGGTTTTGAGTTCTCTCCTTCTTGCTGGGCAGGTTAAGAAGACGATGGAAGCCACGCTGCAGACGATCCAGGACATTGTCACCATCGAGGACTTCGATGTCTCTGACTGCTTCCAGTACAGCAACTCCATGGAGTCGGTGAAATCCACGGTGTCGGAAACGTTCATGAGCAAACCCAGCATTGCCAAGAGACGGGCGAACCAGCAGGAGACTGAGCAGTTCTACTTCACAGTAAGGGCTTCGTTTTTAGGGGTTAGGAGGGTTTTTTTTTTTCTTTTGGGAAGTTCTCCCCCGCCAGGGTGGGGAGGCCCTGGCACAGGGAGAGGCTGTGGCTGCCCCTGGATCCCTGGAAGTGTCCAAGGCCAGGAGGGGTTGGAGCAGCCTGGGGTAGTGGGAGGTGTCCCTGCCCATCCCCTGGATGATCATTATGATCATTAAGATCCCTTCCAACCCAAGCCCTTCCACGATTCTGTAATTTGCAGTGTGATCTGATCAGTATTGTACTCACAAGAGAGCTCAAAGTGATGCTCTTGTCTAACAAAAAACGCTTCTCTCGCTGATTTTGGGCAAGCAGAGGAAGCGTGTTGGGGTTTAAAAACGTGTGCTCTCAATTCTCTGCAAATATTTTGGGATACCTCTGTTGGTGCAAACGTAGTCTGTGGGTAAATTGTGTCAGATTCGATTCCTTCTGCATCTGAAAAGGAATTTTCTGAGGAAAAGCTCAGTAGCTTGTAAACATCAGATTTCAAACCTAGTGTAAACTAAAAGAATGTTCAGCTCTTTCATTTTTTGTTGTTCTCGTTTTACAATTTCAGCCTGCATAAGCTTTTCATTGAGTCAGTGCTTTTTACGAGACGCTAAGAGCTTTTGATAATGAATTTCATGCCAGACTGTGTGTCTTTTTCCTACATCAGATTTATGTTAAACTGTTGAATTCGTTTCCGATTTCAAAAGATTTCAGAGTAGCAGATGAAAATCATGGATCTCACCCTGCTTAATTTGTCATTCCTTTGGGCATCCTTCACCTTTTTCTTCCCAGAATGGTGTTTCCTGTTGAAAATCTGAATTTTCAGTGCAAATGGCACTAACTTGGCAGGATGGGTCATTAGGCCTTGACTTAGAAAAATTGAAACTCCTTCACTGAAGGTGAATCTGTCTATTGAGAGAAGAGGGTGGAGAAGCTGCTTCAATTAAGAAGGGATTGGCCACCCTGCCCGGGGTTGTGGAACTAGAAAAGTGATTTTTAATTGAACTCTAAGCATTCCCTCTCTAGAGAGGGCTATTTTGAGTTCAAATAGGAGAAGGAGGAATCCAGGGCTTAATTTGGATGGGATATTTCTCCGTTTCGTGTTGTTGGTGTGGTGTTAGAGAGAGACCCTCTTTAAGCAGCCTGATCAGATGCTGCATTGATCTGCTATTGACCAGGCTTATAAACAGCCTTGATAAGGATTTCCAGCTCTGAATCTCCCAGGAGCAGCTTTTTCAGTGTCTGAGAAAACCCTCAGATGGGTATTAATGAGGCTTGAGGGCAGAGCTTTGTGGAGGGGATAAAAAACAAAGTGCGGCGCAGAATTGAGATTTGATTCCCTTTTACCTCGTGATGTGCTGAGTGCTGGGGGATAGGAACTGTAAGAAAAACGCTGATTTAAAAGAATATTCCATATTAATGTGACTCAAGGAGGAAATTCCACATGCTGCATTCCCAGGCAGAGCTCTCGGGTAAATGCAGTGATGGCAGCACGGGAATTTCGTGGAAGGATGCTCCCTGGAGTATCCCCAAACTGGGATAATCTGCGTTCCCACTGGAGGCACATCCCTGCACACCAGTGCTGCTGGATCTCTTGTTGGCCTTCGAAGGGAGATTTGTTCTCAGGGTAACTGAAGCTCCCCAGTGCGAGTGGGGAGCTCAGGGAAGGACGGACTTGGCGCTGAGCTGCTGCAGGTGGCTGAGGCAGGGAGGCAGCAGCGACTTCAGGGAGCCAAAATCCAGGGATGTGCTGCTGCCGTGGCTCCAGCCCTGCTGCCCGAGCCAGGGATCCTGGCACAGCTGCCCATCAGGGCACAGCTGGCACCCAGCCCCACCTGGGCGGTGGGAAGGGGAGCAGTGGTTTCATTCTTTCACCTCTAAACCGGCATAATTTTAGTTCTTAGGCAAAATGTTATTTTTTACCTCTGGAAGAGGAGGAACCAGAACAATGCTCGTTGTGCGAAGTGCTTTAGGATTAATGGAGGTTTATTTTTGCCAAGACCTTAAGACATGGGGAAATGTGGGATAAAATCCTCCTGCTCCTGACTCGTGCAGCAGTGGCAGCCGGGGTGTCCTGGCAGTGCTGATCCCATGGGAAGTGGATCCAGTTCCCTCATCCTTCAGTCGAGTGCCTGTCTGAAATTATTCTTGGAGGGCCGAGAGAGGAAAATCACAGCGTTTTCCTGGCTGGAGACAGATCAGGATGTGGAACAGCGGCAGCAGTTTTTCCTTAGATCCTGAAAAGGGAGGAAGGCGCGGTGTGG
>VWPU01011417.1:0-35509 GCA_013398955.1 Callaeas wilsoni | reverse complement strand
GCGGGAGCGGGGCCGGGCGGGCGCTCACGGCCTCCCCTGTGCCCGCAGATGGCGGCGGCGGGCTTCGTGCACTGCCCCAGCGAGAACAGCCCCGACGTGGCGCAGTGCTTCTTCTGCCTCAAGGAGCTGGAGGGCTGGGAGCCTGACGACGACCCCCTGTGAGTGCCGGGGGGATCTCTCGGCCTCTGCCCCGATCGGCGCCGCCCCGGCCCGGGGGAACCGCTGGTGGCACCCGAGGGGCTCGGCAGGGGAGAGCGGCTGCGTGTGGCTCGTTGTGATCCGCTGGCTTCTCTTTTATTTTCTCCTTTTTTCGCCTCTTTTCAGGGAGGAACACAAAAAGCACTCTGCGGACTGTGGTTTTCTTTCTCTTCAGAAAGAACCTGCTAACCTGACGGTGCAGGAGTTCCTGAAGCTGGACAAAATGCGTATGAGAAAGGCACTTGTACGTACACGGGCTTCTAGTCTTTGGATTGTTCAGCTGGCCTCGTTCCTTGCCACAAGGCTTTGTGCAGTGCTTTGTTGCATCCAGGCTCGGGCGGGATCAGCTGGTGTGCCCTTTCCTGGTTCTCAGCCAGGCTTTACTCGGGATGTATCCCGCTTTCCCCTCGAAGCTGAACGATACTCCACTTAGTGGTAGACAGTAACATATTATTTTTACTCTTTGCAGAAAAAAGAGGTTTCTCAGAAGATGACCAAAGTTGAAGATAAAGCCAAGATCCAGCGTTGTGGTATAAAGAATCTGGCCTAGACTGCTGCAGCTTCATAGCTGCCAGTGACACCTGTCTTGTCCGTGTGCTGTGGCACAGCCCCTGGGACTGAATGGCCGTGTTTCCTGAGGCCGCTTCCAGACTGGCTGTCCCTGAGAAGCAGATGGAATTCTGCTTCACTACTCCGAGTCTTTCTGGGAAGTACCTCGGGATTTGATGCATTGCATACATAATATTTTTCTGCAGGGATTCTCCTAATTTTCCTGCTGTTTTTTTAAAAGATTATTACTTGTGGGTTTACTTGTTTTCTTCTTTTTTTTTTTTTTTGTAAATCCAGCTGTTTAGAGATACTGCTGTCTTGTAGAGATACTGGTAGCTCTGGTGCTAAAACTTGTATTTCTGATAGGAGTTGACCTGCATTTCCATTTTTGTACTAAATATACCAATGCTTTTAGATACTTTGGGACATAGAAAGGGGAAAGAGTTTTAAAAATACTTCAGGGATTTAGAGTTGTGGCTAATAACGGTGAGTTATACCACACCTTAGTGTGCCTGGTATTCTTGTAAACTTCTGTTTGTAGTTGGCTGCTGCCTCGTGTTGATGTATTTATAAATAAAAGCTGAAGGCAGAACAACAAAGTAGTTTCACTCGATTTTCTGGAGGATAAGAATCTGACCTTTACTGCAATGGGCTGCACTGAATGCAGTATTAACACCAAAAAGGAAAATAAGCTCATCAATTACAGCTTGCAGTGCTGTTGCTCAAGTGTCAGAGTCTCTTAAGCAGTGTTCATCAGGCTTTATAGACATTTTGAAGACCTTCAAATTTATTTGTGCCTGGGAAGGTTTGGTTTGTCCCTTTGTTTGGAAAAGAAAATAAAATTTGCAGAGTAGAGTGCAGTCAGAGAAGAATTGTGCTCTGAACTGCCGGAAAGGAATGGGGCAATCTTGGAGAAATTATTTGACTGTTACAGGGCCCAAGCCGATTACACAGAGTCGTGGATTCTACAGACAGAACTAGACACACATGATCAGGTGCTCCCAAAGTCAAAGAACCTTCAGCTTTATTTGGGGAAAAAGTTTGTTGTAACAACACACTGATGAGAACAATGTTCCTCTGTCTCATAAGTTTGTTCAATGTTCTCTATCCAGACTTACTTGGAACAGTGAAATAACCTTATTATCTCCAGCTGCAACAGCCAAATCCAGAGCAGAGTGCCCGGCTGCATTCTTCTTCTGCACGCTTGCATTGCAGCTGTAAATACAGAACACATTGGTTTAAACCGCTTAAATTCATTGTAAGTTACTGCACTTAGCGAAGTGGCTTTTGGGTGAATGTTGATGTGGAGTAACTTTGGAATTTCTGGATGCTCCTTCCCGCAGGGACACGGGGCAGGCTCTGGCCCTGCAGTGGTGCCGAGCAGGTCTGTGCCGGCAGGCTGGGGGGAGCCTGCAGCTGAGCTGGAGGCCCAGCTCCAGTACCTACCATAACAAGGCTCGGATGCACTCCTCTCCCTCCAGTCCCAGCAGAACGGCCTCATGGAGAGCCGTGTTGTTGTGCCTGCACAGGAGGAATGAGCAATGTATTCATTACCTAAGGAAACTTAGCAAATAAAACTAAGGAAAATGAACAGGAGGATACGGAACACCCTGGAAGAGTGGTGGGCTTTGGTGGGGTTTATCATGTTAAGTTGGAATAGATGGAGGAGGGAACTGAATAGAGCAGCAGCTTTTATAACAAGTTATGAGAAATCTTCAAAGCTGGCAGCTGCAAGAAAGAGTATGGATACTGTCATTGAAAGGAGCAGATTTGTGGAGGAGAGGTGAGGTTTAGTTTTTCTCTAAAACTGGAGCACGTGTGATATTTTTTTTGGTAAAACTTTGAAAGAGCCAAAGCAGAGGATCAGAGCTCACTTACGGCCCTGACTGCTGGTCGATGTCAGCCCCTTTCTGCACCAGAGGGGAGATGGCTCCTGTGTGCTTGTTCAGGACAGCAACTGTGAGGGCAGGCCGCTCCTCCTCGCTCAGGGAATTGGGGTCAGCTCCCTGGAACAGAGCAGAGGGCAAGGGAGCTGGTAAAACCATACAGATTCTTCAGCATCCACCTTGCTTTTCTATTACTCCAATTCAAGTTGGCAAGTGGGCTTCATGCTCAAGACAGAGAGAGGTTCAAAGTGTGTTGTTTTGCTTTCTTCTGAAAATATTTGTCATCTCCTAGCTCAAAGCCAGAGTAAATGTGTGTAACAGTACCCAAATGAGATCCCAGAGGAGAAACATAGAGATTATGCTTGCTTTTGCTATACAGAGGACTTGATCCTAAATTATAAAACTAACACTTTTTTTTTTTTTTCTGTTTNGACCAAATAGAAATTTGGGGGAACATCTGTAAATGTAAAACAGGCCCTATCTTCTCTAAAATAATCTTTCACTGAAGACTGGTATTACAAATGAGATCCCAGAGGAGAAACATAGAGATTATGCTTGCTTTTGCTATACAGAGGACTTGATCCTAAATTAAAAAACTAACACTTTTTTTTTTTTCTGTTTGGCTTTGGCCCAGAGAAGACTGCCTTATGCACTGACCAAATAGAAATTTGGGGGAACATCTGTAAATGTAAAACAGGCCCTATCTTCTCTAAAATAATCTTTCAATCTGAAGACTGGTATTGCAAGGCTGTTGCCTCCTAATCATCAAGCTGAAGTTGCATTCCAGGCTAATACTCATGCAGTAAACAGCCAAAGAGTTGAAAAAGGAAACTTCAGCAAGCATAACTTACATCGCTGAGCAATTGTTCTATGAAGGTGGTTCTTCCTTTCCCAGTTTGGCCCAGTTCATCCAGTAGCTGTCTGGACTCTGGCTGTGGAGACACACAACAGCCAGTAACATTTCACACAGGAAAATACAGGCAGGTGGCCAGATTCTGCCTTGAAGTGAAAGTGCGAAATGCACACAGTGGCATGAACTCGATCTATCTGAGCCTCATTGTTACTAATCCCTGACTTCTTTGGGAATGTCCTTCTGAATCTGAGCAAGCGTTGGGTAACCCAGGCTAATATCTCACTACCGAGGTCTTCATTCAGCAAGTGTGTCTGCAGATGATTCACTTTACGTCAATGCAGCTCTCCGGAGCTGTACGCATTTTACTGCTCGGCACAGTAAAATTAATCAGGTACATGTTTACGAGTAAAGCTTGAAGCTTCCAGAACTTGTGGAAGTATTTTGTTTTAAAAATGTGTATGTTTTACCTCAGTGAAATTAGTTTACTAAATCTTAACAAACAAACAACAAGACCTAAAACCTTTTCCTTTTATTTTTTCCCAGCTTTCAACCTCCTTTTCTCATTTTGAAAGCTCAGTCACTTGACCAACAATTTTTATCTCTGGACTCATATCACAGAGCACCTCTTCAGTTGGCTGACTGATCTAAGCTTAGATCTGAAATCTTCTGAAATTTTCCATGTCATTACTGACAATCGCTTTAGTAAACAGTTCTTTCAGGAAATTTGGTCTCCAGTGGAAGTGAATCCTTGCTTCTCAAATTGAACTAGGCCTCTATAGAGTCAAATGTAATGTCAAGGGAAGATGACAATACCTCCATCTGATGTTGCTGCTGAAAAAAATCTGTAAGAGAATTGCTCTGCAACAGTCCTTAGGCCTAATGCAGTGTCAGAATTGAATGGGTTCAAAATGAGAGAAAAAATCTAATTAAACTCCTAGTAGAAAAACAAATTAGTTATTTTCAGTTTTGAACTAAATGTCAGTTACCAATGTTCAGGTTTTATATTAAGTTGGACTTTTATCCCCTGCCCTGGAGTCAGGGTTAAAACCTTTCTATTTTAACCCTTAGATGCCCTCCATCAGGCTCTATAAATCTTTTTTCCTGTATTTGCAGAAGATACTTACAGAGAGCTTATATTTCTGTCCCAGGAGTGTTCTTGAATTGGTTCTCTTTATTTTGCCTCTTGAATAGAAAAGATGATGATCATCTCTGCCTACTAGAAAAGAAAACAAGTGTTAATTCAAAGCAAAGTCAGTACCCTAACTAGAACTTAGAGGAGAAATCTGGAAATAATTTATCCACAATCAAAGCAGTATTTATCAGTTTTCCGCATGAGAAAGTGATGAAATACTTGTTGCAGTTCATACTGGTTTTAACAAAAGGTTTACACAGCTCCCAGTGCAGTGATTGCCTCTTGCCAAGTCTCAGACTGGAAGCACAAAGTGGATGAAACTTCTATGTGAATTAAGTATGTAAAATGATGCTATACGAATTTCTGAATTGTAATGATGACATTACAACTGGTTGATTTAATGAAAACCTAAGTCCAATATGAGATGCCCAAAATGCTGAACTGTTACTGACACCAGTGGGAGATTGCAGTTAAACAACATCTCTGCAAACTAGGTCTAGAATGAATGTATTTCATAATTTCTTATCTTTGCCAAATATGCCAGAGCTGGCAGTCCCTGGCAGGGCTCAGAAGAAGGGATAATAGTGATGTTTATGGCTCCTATTGTAAAAGAATATGTGAAACCTGTAGAGTTTTACTGCTATAATAAAAACACTGCTGTGAGCTGTGGCTGCAGTTCACTGGTCTCCTCAGCTGCTCCCTAGGGATGAAGTATTCCAAGGAGTTTTTGAGAGACTCTGTACATTGCTTACATCTCAACTTGGACACATTTTGAGACTTAAAAGATCAACTTAAATAGGCACAGAATGTTTGCCTGCCTTGGTGTCTCAGCTTCCAAGCACTACTTCTGTATTCCTGACTGCTGTATATATGGTCTACTGTAAAGACGGGGGAAAAAAATCTCACCAAAATTAGTCCGACTGCCATCCTGTCCGTCTGTGACTTCTGCTACAGCACTCAGGTAATCATTGCTGAACTTCACTGCTCTGTTAGGATGAATATCCTGTAGAATCATCAAATGCAGGCAGTTATCATGTAATGCTGCTATAATCATAGTGGCACAAAACTGTTGCATATGAGAAAATACATAGGCTTTTAATATCAGTGTCAAATTACCACAAGACATTACCATATGTAACTGAGCTCTGTTTTGAGGCAAAATTATGTAGCATTTTTTTCTAAACCTTGTGTTAGGTATTCCTTTAGATTTAGAAAAAAAAGTGACACGACCTTGCTTAATGAAAGTGTTTCTACCACTTGAGAAATTTCACTTCTGAAATGATGTGATACAGCTTTTCAGGCCCCACATGGCAAGGTAAGCTTTCCAAGAGTCTACACAAGAGACACAGTCTGATTTTTGGATTTTTGAAATGGTAGATTTTCATCTTTGAAAAGCTGGAAATGTGTATGTTGTGGTTTTTGGAACATGGTAATTCTTGAGATAGGGATTCCAAATTTTGAATAGAGTTAACAGGAGCACTGATAAACACTATCTCCAGACTATTGAAAATTACTAAGCTTATTTTTAAAGAGCACAATTTGCAGGCTGAAGAAAAATAGGATCTGAGATCAAAAGCTAAGGGGTGCTAGAATCATCAAACAACGTCAGCTGAAAGAAGAAAGTTAATACTTATAGCAAACTAACAAAATGAGAGATGATAGCAACACAACCATGAAGTCTGGCTTAATCAGATAAGGATACCTGCTCATCCAGCTCCAACAGAGAAAGAAAAAGATTCTTTTCTCTGAAGCGATAAGTTAACACCCTCTGAACAAAAGCATTTCTTGTTTAGACCTGAATTTAAAATATATCAGCATTACACTGCTCTAGTGACAGCTTTAGACCTGCTGCCTCCCAGCAGGCCCCATCCACTGAACTGACCTTGTTAATAGCAGCAAAATTCAATGTAATAGTGACTTCATAGTCATCTTCAGAGATGGCAGCAAAATTAATCTAGAGGGAAAGAGCAGCCATTAGTATGTCTACCAAAAAACCTCACAGAAGTACTTTTAGGAATAAGTCTTGCTGCTGGTGTTTCTTGTGCAGCCAATACACAAAATTACACGTGCAGCCTTTGCCTACTTGTGATATTGTACCAACACTTCCCATGTCAATGAGAAAGGGGCAGGTGTGAGTAACTGGAAATGTCACAACTGAAACGCCAAATGAATCCAAAACTGTCATGAACTGCATTTCATGACTGTTCTGTCATTCTCCACTGAGATTTTGTAGCTGCATAAAAGGCTATGTTGTTCTTGGGACGACCAGATCCAGGAGAACTCCTGGCTGCTTTAGTCACACCAGTGTGAGGAAGCACTGCCTCTATTAAAACTTGGTAACTTTGTGTACTTGAGACAGTACTGCTGGCAACAAGTCTATCTATGGGAGTCATACAAAAACGAGTGCACAGGGGATTATAAAGAAGGGGAATGAAGATTATATTGCCGCTGGTTGAGAATTTTGAGGCAAGGATGATTATATTTCTAATCCACACGAAAATCGGAAAAAGCAGGATTAAACCCAGATAGCTGGCATCTGCTTTGAAGCATTTCTATTACTTTTGGGGGCACTGCTCTTAAGACAATAAACTGACAAAAGGCCAAGAAGCAGCAGGAATAGCCTTCCCTAGGCAATTTTATATTCTTCAGGCCTATCCTTTTGAATCCTCTAGCAGAGGAAACAAGTTGCAATGGACTGTACCTCTACTCTGTTACGCAGATATTCTCTCATAGTTGCACTGCAGCTTCTGAAGATCCTAGTGGACAATAGGTCTCAGCGGATATAGAAATCAGGTGCAAAGTATCTACTGGAGCATCTACTCCTTAGGAAGGAGGATTCCACCTTCTTACTATATAAAAGCAGCTAAGCAAAGGCTTTCTCACTCCCCTTACAACTCTTAGGTGAGAGAATAGGAATTGCCATTAGAAAAAAAGCAGAAAAGGTCTTCAGGAAAAGACTGAGCAAAAAAAGGAACAACAAAACAAGACAAATGACACACACAAACAGGTCAACAGCTAAAGAAAAAGGAGACCTTTATGTTTCCAGTGTTTATGTAGCAGCCACAATAATCTCATGACCCTCCAAGGGAAGGTATTACTCACAAGCTCCTTCCTACCTTTCCCATTTGAGGTTCTCCAACCAGTGTTCTGAATTCAACGTTGTTCTGGGCATAGCTTCTAAGATGAGCACAAACATGATCCAGCTGTTTTCTCCAGTAACCTGTTCATAGAGAGTTAAGCAGGAGAAAAATCCTTAAGATGTGATTAACATTCCTTCTAGTCAAGTGATGGAAGATTTAAAAGATAGCATAGTTTCACTGAGATAAAAAAAAATTCTGTAGAAAATTCATCTAATCAAGAAAATGAGAAGGAAGTTATACCCTAAAAAGCCAGGTGAAACACTGTTTTATCCTAGTTTATAATTCATCCTTAGGGCACTTGTGTTCACAACAAAGCCATGTCTTGGGATGATCCCTGGGAGTCAAAACTTGTCCTGTGTGAAGGGAAAATCTCACACTATTCCAGACCATAAGAAAAGAAAAAAGTAAAATATTACAATTAAGCAATTATGTGTTATTGAACTGAATTTTAGTTGATTTGGGATAACTGACGGGGAACAATAAGCCAAATCTGAAAACTGCAAACAGGCTCTCAGGATACACAGCATTTTGGTCTGTGTAAATTATCCTCCAAAAAATTCCTTTCAATTATCTATGTGGGAACATTTTAAAAGCTAAGCATTCCTGCTCTTTTGCCTGTCAGGATCTCTGGGAGAGAGTCAGCAATCCTTTATGCTGATAGAGGGCACAAAACATGAGGTGCTGAATGTGCCTGGATTAAAAACTCATCTTAAGCCATTTAGAGCTTTTGCACCTCTTGTTCAGGCATTTCCAGAGCTACATTCTGTTTTCATCAGAGAAAGAAACAAAAGGACTTGTTCTCATTTTTAACTGATTGTTTTCAGGATCTGGCTAATTTTCTTTTCCAGCATCCTCATGGTAAGTACAGAGCATGATTAATTTTGTTGTAAATAAACTGTGTAGGCTTGGTAACCTCATTTAACTTACACAATGAAGCTGCTTTGACCTTATCCTTTCCTTCATGTTAAGTGAAGCTTGAAACAGTGAAAAGAAACCAAGCCAGAAGGAAAGTGCTGCTCAGGCTTTTCCAAGAAAAAGCAAGAGCACAAGAAGTTTCGTGCTTGGAAGACTCAAGGCTGAACTGGTCTGACAAACTAAACCAGCAAATCTTACTTGTTAAGCAGCTTTAAATGAATAGAAAAAGAAGGATCCACAGAACAACATAAATTGTTCCCTGCTGTGGCCTTGTATGCAAAAACTAATACAAGTTGAAAGTTGTATTTAAAACATCTAAAATAGACTACTTGGTGAGTGATCTTTCCATAGAAGTGAGTATTATTTGCAATAAAGTGGTTCATAACTAGCTCAGATCCCCAGATTTTATTTGAAAAATTCCAGATGGTCAGGAACATATTCTTGCATGGTTGATGTCTTATTAGATCTCGAAGGATTTTTGGCAGCATTGATGGAATACTTGAATCCATGCTGCTAATAGCAGATTACACCTATATCACACTAATTTAACCTTTGTTACAGTAGAAAAGGGAAGCCGTCTTTGTAAAGTTTACCTGGTAAATGTCTTGGCTCCTGTTCAAAACAGACTGAAAGTACAGCAAAAAAAGAAACATAGTACTCATTAGAGGATTAGTGTTTTGGTACTGCTGTTGTTTGCCACTTTTTTAACTGTTTAGTATTTTTTTTTAATCTTCACACATTAAAATAAGGTTAGTTAATAGCTGATAAGGTCAAGAAATAATAACCTCCACCATCTTATTTACTCACTTATATTTAAAAAATTTTGTATCAAATGTCTGATCCTATTTTGATTAAAGAATTAATGGTCATATTTGGCATATATAAACAAGATTTTCCTGGGTGATAGTGCATGGTCTTGTTGATACAGATAGTTTCAAGCCATCTATATGACTCAGCATGAACTGACTGTAAGAGACATTTATTGATTCATGGAATGAAATAAGTTCCTCAGTCCTTGGCAGGATCTAATGGAGAATACATTACACAGTGCAACTTCAACAAAGTTACTTCTGCTAAGTGGATAAAAATGAAAAGAATTCAAAAGCAGCTCAGAATTTCTTTCCTACCTTTCCCAGTGACTCACTCACAAGGCAAGAGCTGTACTTCTGACAGAGATATACAAATACTCAGTGTTATTTTTCTTTTTTCTTGGCACTATTAGGGGCCAATCCTCTCTTATCTCTGACTAAATTAAGCTCCCTGACATGTTGAGTCAAGTGTTGTATTTCCAACAGTGATGCCTAAGAGAACATGTTACATTTCAGAGGAAGGGAGGAGGAAAACAGATTTCCTCCGTGATTATTTTAAAAATCAGCATCCATCTGAATACAGATATAAAGAGTCAAAAGAGGAATTTCTAACATTCATTAGCAACCTTTACTACCCAATAGGAAACTAATTCTGATAACAGCCTGAGGGGCTGACCATCTGATTGCTGAAGAGAGCTAGATGGGAAAGTGGATCTAAAAGAGTAACTGCTCCTCCAAACCAGGGTTTGGTGCTGTAATGATTTAAAATTAACTCATTCTATGGATTGCCCAGCTGGACTGCCATGTGAGATTAAAGACAATTTTGCCCACTGAGCCATTTATAAGATCCCTAATTAATACTGATGGACTGTCTTCAAGGGTTTGGGATCCAGAAAGCTGAAGATTTCTCAGCATTGTAAAACTAAAACCTCTAAAAATGTCAAGCATTTAATGACAGCAAACAGTCAAGTGATTCCACAAAGAACAAAGTGTCCACAAAACTCACTTGGAAATAAAGTTGTCTGCAATACTGTTACTACTGTAGTCTCTGAGTGGAAAGACACTTCAATGAGTGATATTTTCATAATCCTATTAAGAATCCCTTCCCCTAGTTTGGTTTTCTTTGCTTCTGAAGCTTCTATAATTTATTCCACAACAGCACCCCAAACAAGTTCCTCATGTAGACAAAGCCTTATGATACTTTCAAGAGCTCTGATCCCCTGTGTCTCAGAGTTTTGTTTATCAATATCCCTGCAGGTGCCATCACAGCTCTACCTGAAGTTCACATTGCAGGGGCTGGGGAGGGTGCTGGGAACTGGGAGCTGTTCAGTGGTTTCCAATTCAAATACAGGACACCTGCCTCCAGTCTTGTGGGATCTGAGGAAATCAAACTACTACCAAATTAGTATGGCTGCACAGGGCTTAGTAGTCACAATTTTGATATCGCTGATAGCTTCTTTTAGCTGTTGGCAGAGATCAGTGATTGAATTCTAAGGCAGTGCATTTACAAGTGACTGGTGGGAACACAGACTTGTAAAGATGTAAATCAGTGTCCTACTGATGCCACAGTCCATAAACTATAATATTTTGAAGAAAAAGCAAGGTCGTAAATTGTTTAGAAATCATAAAATCAGAACTTCTAACCTTTTCCAGGACTTATGGCTGTCAGGAGAGGCTTATGATCACTCATCTTTTCCATCTTTTCTTTTTGTGAAATCAGCTCAAGCTCCTTCTTTTCCAACAGTTTGCTGGATGGGTAAAAAAGTCCAATGGTTTGGGTTCCTTTATCTTCTCTTTCTGTTACTTCTGCCCTTGACTTGGGCAAGGAAACAGGACAAGGTTGCCAAGCAACTTGAGCCTGTAATTGTATTGCCTGTGGGGGGTGGAGGAGAAGGGAAAATGTAAGTAATATAGATATAATTAAGTGGCTTACAAGCATTGCTTAACCAGAACAGTACACCAAATTGTAAGGGAATGAAAGAGCTGGCAGGAAGAACCATTAAAAAATTTTTATTTTAATTGCCAGTCTGTAACAACAATGCAAGTTATCACAAATATTCAAGCAAAATCCAAATTCTTCACAATTGCCAGGGGACATGTATTCTTTTGTAGGGCAAAAGCTGGCCTTGCTAAGTATTGGGCTCTTTCCTAAAATAGTTTTAAAAACACTACTATATTTGCATGAAAGAATACCTTGTATCAGCAGACCACAAATAATTCACAGCCAGTAAGATAAAAGTACTTAAAGAGCTACAACTTTTGAAAGGCTGATTGTTTCTCACTTTGCCATTTAGAAAGAGGCTGGATCAAGGTCTTGGACTGAGGCTGCTTTTCAGCAGAAAGCAAAACAAATATTTTTGCCCTCCTCGTGCTCCTAGCCCACAGCATTGTCCCAAGGAAGTGAATGGAGTTGTGCTGATCCGTCCCCACAATGGAGCAGGCTCTCAGCTGAGTTCAAACCTGGCTTTATGACACTGTGTGTCTTACCTGAGACGATCCCAGTGAGTCCCCACGATCCAGGGGACTGCCAGGAGAGCTCTGCCTGGATGGGGGCTCTATGTAGACACCACAGGACACGCAGAAGCGAGCATAGGGCTGGTTGCTTGTCCCACATTTGGAACAAGTAAAGTAGGATGGAGGAGGCCCAGGCTGGAAAGTTCAATGCAACATTTGTCACTAGGGAAGCATAGGATGAATGACTCAGGAATGGTAAGAGCAGAGGAATGAATTACAAGGAAGTAAAGTACCACTCTGAGTCCCCTGGTACAGTACAGGACTAATGGTTATTTATGCGTTATAGGGGAGTGTTTCAAGTTTTATGAGCATTCAGCTCACTGAGTATAAATTCTCCTTGAGTGTGATCTTAGGTAGAAGCACTGTAGAAGGGGAAATTGTTTACATTGATTGTAACTCTACTGAGCAGCAGTTAAGTACTTGTCTTTACCGAAGTTCAGGAGGCCTTCAGTCCAAACAATTGCATGCATCATCTTATATCTGGTAATTGCGTGTATAGGTGATTATAGCCCAGAGTTGTTATGGGAAAACTTGCATTAGCTTAGCCTGTATTTTAACCTTTGATGGGTAAATTACTTTGCCTGAGCACGGGGCTGTTGCATCTCAGCTGATGCAATGATCTGGTGCTTGTTGACCCATGATGATCTGTTTACGACTCTAAACCCTTGGGTCACTGACTGATGTGGGGTCAGGCTGTCTTCTAAGCCTTTCGTTTCTCCCTACACAATCCTCTATGCTCTAAGCAAGTATCTTGATAATAACAGTGTTTACTGACTGACAAGAGTTTTGCAAAGAGAAGTCTGACATTGCTGCAGAGAGGCAGCAGCAGGTTTGTCCCCACAGACAGCAGGAGCACATGCCTTGGCCCCACACCAGGCACAGAAGCGGGCGTCGCTCTGGTTCACGCGGTTGCATTTTGAGCACTGAGCCGTCTTCCTTTGCTGGCCCTGGTGAGGTGGGCAGGAGTCTCCTCCAAACACGGGCTAATGAAACAAAACAAGCATTAGGGAGAAAATGCTTCTCATGAAGAGAAGTCCACAAGCCTAATAAGGGGAAAGAGGAAAGCAAGCTGCTCTGACAACATACAGTAATCTTCAGCCTAAATGAATTACTGCAGCTTAGAATGAGCAACAGAGTGACTTGGATCTAACCCATAATTTTGTTTTTCATTACAAAACCATGGTGAAATGTAGCGTTAATTAATTTTAAAATATTTTTAGCAGAAATACCACCAAAAAATAAAACCCTTAATGGTGTGCTTTTAAACCGAGTATTTATTAATAGGGCCCTATGTATAAGTACAGATGAAATTAAGATGGAGGCTTCTTTGCTGATAAACTTGCATTTTCAAATCCAACACACAATTTTCTTTGTACCTTTCTTTTTAGTAGTTTGGCAGGGAGAATGTGTTCAGGCAAGGAGTTTCCTCACAATTTGGAATTTGCTGCATAAATATTTTCTTGCACTCTTTTGCCTCGTGCAAATTACATATTACTCAACTTTTCTACAATTAACTTATATGAGTAAGCAAAAGAAAACAGGTTTTTCATCTGAAACTTCTAGAGCTTAAGTATAGATCCCAGTTAGGCCCAATAGGACTTAAAAATGTTTTGTTAGGTTTTGCCTCAAGGCTTATGCAGTTTATTTTCTCTACAAGTCAGGCTAAGGGACAGAACCCAAGGAAAATTATTTTGATTACACCACGACAGCAAGTAAGCAAACACAAACCAGCCCTGCTTTCATCTGTGGCCTGCATTGCAATTTGAACGATGTAATTTGCGGGTTCAGTTGAAAGATAAAACTTACAAAAGCACAAGTCTAAATATGTTCTAAATATAGATTATTTAATAGCCATTAATAATAATATCAGCATTGTTACTATTATTCAAAAATACTATTGTTATCACTAATTAATCACTGTTATTAGTAAAATTTCTGGTTACTATTAATAATGCTTAGGAAGCATTTAACTTTCTCAGCTAATACAGGTCTCACATTCAAGTCACATGCCTAACTCCATATGCAGCTACATATTATCTACACACATATCTGCATTCAGTGAAGCAGCCAAACATACATCTATCCTAGCAAAGTACAGAATCCTGCTGAAAGTCACTTTGAAATGACACTTATGTGGCTGTACAAGAGACTTTTGCCTCTAGCTACAGACAGTTTTAGGACTCAGGATGTTAATCATTATAATAAGAAGATTTTAACTTGCAAACCATTATTATTTGATCATTTTTGTATTTACCACAACCTGGAGAAGTGAAATGTACCAGACATTTTTCATACAAGATTTTCATAACTGAAAATATAATTCTTCTAAGGAACCAAGGTAGACAGGGAGTTGAAACAGAGCAATTTTAGGGGTAATATTTCAGTGCTTTTCTCACCTCTGTGCAGTGTCACAGCCAAATACAAGCATGCTAGCTGTATGCATGTAGGACAAGCAGCAAGTGGAGATAAGAAAAATAATGTAAAAGTGAAGATATGAAAAATAATGTAAAAGCGTATTCTATTTTCAGAAAATAACTGAAATCTGTGTGAATGATGTTCATGATGTATATACTCACCTTTTCTATTGCAATTGAAAGTAATCTGGACACAAACAAGACTCTCTTGGAGTCAAGACTATCCATTTTCTAAGAACCTTCTGAGCTTTCTCAGTGGCATTCACAATCCTGACTTCCATGTCAGAAACTTCAAAGTATATGAGACACTTACATTTAGCTGGACATTTGTGGTGGAGCTTCTGTGGGAGGACTGGGCTTAAACATGACATGGGGAGAGAATCTCTGCTTTGCTAATACAGGGCCATGACTTCAGATTTCCAAAGATAAAAGATGTTCTGCTTTGGTTTGATTCACCCAGCGTGATTGAAGTGTGATCTTACCATCTGTACTTCAGGCAGTTTGCTCTCACAAGTTGCACAGTGTTTATGGTGAAGAGGATTTCCTGTGCCACACACCTGACAAATGACTTTGCCCTTTTAAATAGAGAGAAAATACATTTCACATAGTATGTGAAAACTGTCAACAGAAAGACAAAGAAGAAGACTTGATCTTACAAAGTGCTGTGGTTATTCAGCCCTGCAGATAGAGGAGATCCTTCAGGTCTGGACTCTTTTACACTTTAGTTAGGCCATGCTGCCTGGTCATCACAAATCTATGGATCTTGGTGACTATTTTTTTTAAACTATGGTATAGTTTCCTCAAGAGATTCGGTATCAATATCTCCAGGTCTTTGTAGACTCTGGTTTCAGTTTACTTAATCACAATACTCACACAAAACAGACAGTCCAGTATCTGCACAGACAATCATTAACAATAATATAACACCATAATACCATGAGGTGCCTTAAAAGACCTCTACAAGGTCTTGGCACAGTCACTATCAACAACTGAGTTTCTTCCAGAGCTAAGAATAATGAGTCTGCTATTTTGATGTTGCCACCAAACAGTTCCGGTCTGCCTCTGCACCTGCATCAGGGCTGCCATGAAACAATACATTTGGGACAATGTCTATAACCCACGGGTGGTGCCCGCCAAAGCCATTCTATCACTCCCCTCCTCAGCTGGACAGAGAAGAGAAAATACAATGAAAGGCTCACGAGTTTAAAGGCAGGGAGAGATCACTCACTGATTACTGTCAGGGGAAAACCAGACTCATCTTGGGCAAAGTGACTGAATTTATTACCCATTGAATCAGAGTAGGAAAACGTGAAATAAAACCAAGTTTCAAAACACACCTTCTCCTTACCTATCCCTCCTTCCTGGACTTAACTTTCCTCCTGATTTTCCATCTCCTGCCTTCCTCAGCAGCACAGGGAAATGGGGGTATGGTCAGGTCATCACACATTGCCTCTGCTGCTCCTTCCTTCTCAAGGGAAGTATGTTCATGTCTTTCTTGTACTGGGGAACTTTTAATCCTTTTTTGCATTCAAGCTGTTTTTAATCCTACTAACTCTTAAAGCTGTCCATGATGTAATTATACAAAGCCAGGTTGGATCAAAATATTTGTAATGAAGTAAGCTGTTAGAAAAATGCATGCCAGGATTTAAATCACTATTTTGTATTACTTATTCTCAATTACCTTTATGCAGATGTTGTTTTGGGGCTGCAGCTGTGGAGCTATTGGTGACTCACAGACAATGCAAGTGGGTGTATTCATTGGCACAAGATGTCTGCATTCAAGGCACGGTGCCATCTGAAGGAAAAGCCACATCACAGTTACGTTAAGGACTGTATTGGGATCATTAAGGTTATCACGAGATTTCAGTATTTTCCTAGCTGGAGTCTACATCAGCAGCAAGGTCACTGGAAACATAGCAATTGACAGCAACTGATGCTGATATCGATCCTTAAAGATCCAAGGATCATACTGAGAAAACATTAAGACATCTGGAAAGAGAATGCCAGAAAGGTATTAAGGTAATTTTCAATATAATTATAATGCTACTATAAAATATAGTAGGACTGGCAAGGAGTTGTGGTCCTTGAGGAGACCCGTGAGAAGGCTTTCTTTCTGTTTCCAAGACTAAGATTACAGTCCTGTTATTCCACTGTCATCCACTTCATACAGGTAGTTGAAATTCTCCTAATTATGACCCTAATCTAAAGAGGTGGTGAATCTCGGTCATTACCTAAAAGTACAGCATTGCCCCAGACCAGACAACTTTCTGATGATACAGGAAGGGAAGCACACCATTGACTTGTTAGATCAGGTTATTATCTCTTGGGAAGAGCTTAGGGAAGACAGTTACAGGCACCACTGCAGAAACTCGGCGCTCCTACATATGCCCACACATGCCACCGTTTAAGGTTTCAGGACTGGTACTGTTTCTTGACACAGGCAAATGAAAAACAATTTACTTTTTCATTGTTTTCCTTATTAGAATACATGGCACTTGAAGAAAGCTATGGTTAATTTTGCCCATTGATGGAGAATTTAATCAAGTCCAGTGCTAAAGGTACTGAGCAGAGCAAAGCAATGAGAGCAGAACTTTCAAACGAAAGTCTGAGTAGGTAACAGATTTGCCAGCATTGACTGTAACTTGCAGAGACTGTTGTTTTCTCCAAGGATGACGTGTGGATTGCTATGATGTTTTGCTGACCTGTGTTCCTTCGGGGAGTGGGAAGCATCGGACTGGCACAGGGGGGATAGGAGATCCACATTTCTGGCAGAAGTGAGCAAAGGGGTCAGACAGGCGAGGGGCAGAACAACGTGCACATCTGAAAACAAGAGCAAACTGGCTGAGCTTGTTTTGGTACTGCGCTGCTGCATAAAAATGAATAATCTGGAATTCGTTGTGACAGGACTTAGGCCACTGATTTCTCAGTTGTGGTTTCCAAGCTGTGGTGGGACACCAGACCATGTCCCAGCATCCATAACATGAAGTTCTGAACTCTAAACAGCTTTGCAAGGCAGAAATCTCTCTGGCTACTATGGAGTTTCATACTCTCCTCCTCATCATGGGAGGTAAACAGGTCTCCTGACAGGCAGTCTGTGTCAGGCCTCACTGCTGCACCACGGGGAGCCACTGATGTAGATCACAGAACCTTTTCAATACTGATAAGCATTAATGTTCTGTGAGACTATTCCAGTGAGCAGTTTTCACCTACAGCACTGAGAGTGTACTATAATTTGAAAAGACAGTTTATCTCCTGATCCTATGGGTGTTAGGAATTTTTTTACGGGATGATAAGACAGCTGATAATTGACGGTTGAAAACTACATTTAAGAAACAGCATTTTCAAAGTTCTACCTAGATTATATTCTCCAGTTATGAGCCAGTGTCTGTCTTTGCCTTCCTAATTTTTATAGAGGCCTACAGTATTATCAGCTTGGTTGCAAAAGGCTCAGATACTTTGCAAAGGACAAATATGTTAAAAGGAGAAGTCACTTACTTAAGG
The DNA here is from genome assembly GCA_013398955.1 of Callaeas wilsoni. Lineage (NCBI taxonomy): Eukaryota > Metazoa > Chordata > Aves > Passeriformes > Callaeidae > Callaeas > Callaeas wilsoni. The sequence goes on along the minus strand of VWPU01011417.1, from coordinate 17,598 downwards.
AAATCTGTTTCACTCTGGATTCTTGACACTTGTGTGCTTGCTAGGCTTTTCTGGCTAGTCACTGCAGGGGAACTTGCAAACTGAAATAAAGGTAATTCTTTAGGCTTTAGTAAGGAAATATTTGCAAAATGCATATAAAGATAGCAAAATCAGCTACAGATGTAATTTGAAACAAACAGCACTGAAATGTACTGCTTTGAGGAGTACTTACTATCCTTGATTCCCTCATTGGCTGCATTAAGGACCCATGGCTTCTTCCAATAAAAATAAATTAATGCTTTATTTACTGTTACTTACTAATTATTTACTTCCACCGCAGCATTACCAAATATTGAGTTTTAAATATTAACTTGCCAACAAACAGCAGTAAGTGTTTGCTAACTGCAGATTCAGGAATGTATTAGAAGAGAACTAGTAGGAATGCAGTCACTGTTAATTTCCTTTGCCTGGTTTTGTCCATACTGATAAGTGTGTCCCGCTTTGGGCATTCCTATTCTCGTGTGTCATTACCATTACATTTAAATCCGGACTGTAGAATACAGGCAAAGGCATTAATAGCTGAGAGAGATCACAAATCTTCACCTCCTCCTTTTTTAGACCTCTGTCCTGATGACAGCCTTGCACAGTTTTCTTCAGCTTACCCCTTTGCTCACCTGCAATGACTCCATCGGTTGTGCTGAGGTGGATTCCTCCTTGTACTCCGTGGTTCCCAAATGACTGGCAAGGAGCTGAGGTCCTTGAGAGGACCTGTGAGAAGCCTTTCTGTCTGTTTCCAAGATTAAAATTACAATCTTGTTATTCCACTGTCACCCACTTCATGCACTTGATATATATTTGAACATGAACATTACATACTCTTGCTAAGCATAATTAAAAATGTATTCGGCATCCAGATTTTGAGTTCAAATAAGTTGCATGGAATTACAGGAAATTAACCTGGAAGACACTTCACATCTCTCTGACAGAGCTTACTTTTGTGTTTTAATTTATTTACAGTTTTCTTCCTTCCTGCATGCTCAAAACCCCCAGCTCCTAAAAGTAAATTAATGAGTAAACATTAATACAATTCCCTGCTCTAAAACAATCCCATTGCTGTTGCCATGGAATAAGAGGCTTTATCTACAGAGAAAATCTGGGTCAAGCTTTCGTTTCTGCTTTCTGTATTTATTTTGGAATCTTACTGCAAGCAAACATCAGTAAAGAAACTCTGTAAAGGATTTGCAATCCCATCAATTTAACAACATTTTCTGGCACAAAGAGAAATACAGACTGGGCCTTGTTGTGTTGCTGAGAAATGAATGACATTTTAATATGTTTTCAAGAAGTAATGCGTAATGCATGGAAGGTAAGTTTTGTTCTCTATTTGCAGTGTTGAGCAATCAAAACTGGAATTCCCAGAGGATGTTCTGTCTTCTGAGATGGTTTTAAAATTACCCACATTTTACAAGTGATACAAGAGGAAAACTCTACACTATTTTCTGCTAGAACAGAAGACTATCTCAGTTTTATGAAGTAATACTGCACCTTGACGGTCTTGGGGTGTTTCATCCCAGGCAGGCTTGATTTCCACATTCAGTCTATTCTTCTTAGGTTTTGTAGTAAACATTCCACCTTCCTTATTCTAAAAGGTAATTCCATTTGAATTCCAAATAAAATTTTTGCTTTTGCTCTAATCCTCTCTTGCTATAGTTATTTGTTAAAATTTTAAAAGTACATGCTTAAGCTGTTTATTTTCAATGCAAGCATTTGAAAAGTTTAAATTATGAATGTATTTCTAAAGTATTTGACCTCAATTGATCATAAAATGCCACTGGGGGGAAAAAAAAAGGTGTCTTCTTGAAATTTTAATATTAAAAAAAGGACCAAAGCAGCAAAGATGAGCAAACAGAGAAAATAAGATATGTGAATAAAACTGGCACTCAAGGCTTAATCTCTAAATAATACCTTATATACAACATTTTATATTCACACAAGGGATTACAATTGCTAGAACTTACCTGTGTGGCCATATCTTTTAGGAAATTTGTGTCATCATCTTCAACAGGGAAAAGGATGTTTGGTTGCTGGTACTCTACCACAAACACCTTTGTCACAACTGAACTCTCCCTGTAGTCCCTGAAAATCAATATTCACAAAACTACGAACCTGCCACAGACCTGTGTGCTGAAACAAGTAAACCACTGATGGATGTGACTCATTAGGTGGAATATCCCTTCCAAGCTTGCCAGTCATTATTGCAGTAGAGTCCTGAGCAATATTTATTTGATAAAACAACTGTCATTCTCGAATACCTATTAAATTACAACAGTAACATTGAATTTGCTGTAAATGTCCAAACCACTCTTCCATGATTTACTGTCATTCTAGTGAATTCTCTGAAAATGTCCTAACAAAAACGGACTGGAAACAAGTGTTAATCTAGGTAGTGATAGCAAACAAACATACACAGGCCTAGGTTTTGTGTGTCCCTGCCCACAGAATATAATGTTGTTATATTCCAGTGCAGACACAAGCACAGGCTGGCTTCAGGTGCAGCTAACAGGGAACAGCAAGCACAAATCTCCAAGTGGAGTGGAAGTTTCTGCCTCCTTGGAAATAAGAGATAATGCAACACTGTACAAACAGAGAGTTTATGCATCTTCTCTCTGTCTCTAAGAATGACGTTATTTTGGACAAAGTCAGTGGCTGTGCAGCAAAATCCAGTTTACTTTCTACGTACTGTATTTCTGCTTCACCCAATATTGTACTCAAGCTGTGAGGTTCAGCATTCTGTGATCCTTTGGGAGAAACTAAGCAAATTCTGGAAAGACCAGCTTCTATAAATCCACTGAACCACGAGGCAACCCCAGAAAACACCGTCCTGGTTCCTCCAGTGTTTCTGATGATCACATGCCAAAGGATGAGCTCTCAGGATAGCACATCAGCTTCTCACCCACAGCCTCCAGGATCACTGGACACCCACGGTCCAGGAGATAACATCCAAGAGGTAATCCAACCACAGAAACACTTGATGGATAAATTGTATCCTGAGAAAACCAAGTCAGTGCAATTCATGAGGATCATTTTGATCGCAAACTGTCTGGGGAAAGGCTCATCTCCCACCTGCAGGGTATGGAGTGCTTTAAACAACACGGCTACAAGCTATGACAGGGATATCTGTCCCTTGCCAAAACAGGACTAAAATAAAACAAAACAGGATACCTACTTTGTAACTGCCAGGGCCTTGACCATTATTTTCCCCACTGGTAATATGATAGGACCCTTATACTCCAAAGTGTTACACGCCCCATAGCCAGGTTTCCTAATGAGTTCTGGTCTACTTCCATCTAAAGTGTAATAAATAGAGGCCCCAGGTGTATCTGAAAGAAACAGAGAAGGTAATTCCTCAGACTGTATGCAACCTTGGAAAAAAAAAGTACTCCCTACCGTGCTTGATTTTTCTCACATAAAGAAAATAAAGCAATTCCATAAGTGACCGAATGTTTGGGACCAAAACTGTTTCTCCCATGGAACATCAGTTTACTCAGCAAAGGCAATTTCACTGTAAGCAGTATTTCTGATAGCAAAGTAGCTGTGCAATGGTTTTGTATGAAAACATTGGAGCAGCAGCTTGTCCATTCCGATGGCAGAAAGGGTATTTTCTGCCATAGCGGGAGGTGACAATTCAAAAATTGTAACGACAACATTGGGAGCGAGCTTGGCACATGATTCTTTCAAGCACTGTTTTTGCAGTCAAAGCAAAAGGCAACAGCTTAAAAGCTTGGCCCTGGAAGCAATTAGGACTGCTAACACATATAACTTTTATGTCAGTAATATTGTTTGAATGCATAAAATTACATGCAAGTGTATTTGGTGCATCCAATCTGTTGGTTAATTTTATAAGTTCCCTGATGAAATGCACACTCCAAAAATCATAATTAAATGCGAAGAAAGTACAGAGGCCAAACATTTCAAATGGACACATAAGTAAAGGTTTGAGATGGAGTCAAAGTTCTTGTTCATACCTGATTTTATTTCTATGAGAGTATTTGTGTCTATTTCCCGTTTAGCTTTCCCTGGAGGTGGGATTCGAAGTGGGATGATCTGAGGAACTGAGACAGAGCCAGCTGTCATTTTTCTCAGCAGTGATCTTTAAAATAGAAAAGTAAAAAGGCGGACAATCATTTTTCTAAACAGAAGAATGCACTGAGAAATACAATCTTTTAGCATGACTCGTCTTTATTTGTTTCTCTTAAAAGAGAGAACACTGGATTCTTTAAACCAGCCTGTGACTGTGATTCCGTGTGTTTGAGCTAAAACAGCTTTAGCACCATATGCCAGTGATACATGGTAGGAGTAAGGAACAGGAATCTCCACCCTAATCATGTCAGATGTGAAACCAGCCTCGTTTCACTACAGCCACCTGAATAAGTACAGGATGTCCTGAAAATGACTAAAGAAAAACAGCTATTTCTTAAGCTTATGCCAGTTATCATGTGATTCAAGAATATATCCATAGAACAGGTGCCAAACCTGATTTATCCTAATGTATGTAGTCATTATCACGTCATGTAATTCAAGAATGAAAAATTGCATTTGGATATATGACGACATTTTACAAAACAGAGAGATGTACTCCAGATCCTGGGAATTGATGCTCAGGGCCAGGAAACAGGTCTACGCTACAAGGATTTGGTTTTGTAACCAACCCTCCAGTGCTCCAGAAACAACTCTTACGCTAGTCATCCATGCAGGCAGTGACGAACAATCCCCACCCTCTCTGGGCAATCTGTCCCAGTGCTCAGTCACCCTCACAGTAAAGAAGTTCTTCCTCACATTCAGGTGGAATTTCCCGTGTCCCAGATCCTCTCTGTTGCCTCTTGCCCTACTGCCCGGTACCAGCGAGCAGAGCCTGGTCCCTCCTCTGACACACCCCTACCAGGTAGAGGCGGATCAGGTCTTTACCTGACCTGGGAGGGCTGACAGCTTTTCCCTCACGCTCGCAGCTGCTCCTGGCGCACCTGGACCAAAGGCACCCGGCGCTCCGCTCCAGCCCCTTGGGACCGCATCCCCGGCGGGACGCACGCGGCCTCACCGGCACCCCCAGCGCGGCCAGGTCCCGCTCCCCGCCCCTTCCCGGCGCAGCTCCCGCAGCTCAGCCCGCTCCAGCCCCGCTGTCCAGCCCCGCTGTCCAGCCCCGCTGTCCAGCCCCGCTGTCCAGCCCCCGCTCACCCCGCCGGGTCCCGCCGGGTCCCGCCCCTCTCGCTCCCGTTTCCAGGGACGCCGCGCTCCCGCCGCTCCCGGCGGCCATTGGCCGTTGCGCGGCAACCGACCCCGCCCGCCTCTGCGTCGCGCGTCTCTGACGTCATCTCGCCGCGCCGAGGCCGCCGTGCTATGGCGGAGGTGAAGGTGAAGCCCGAGGTGCCCGACCCCATGGACATCGAGAGCAGGTGCTGGGGGCGCCCGTAGGCAGGCGTGGAGGCGGCCGGGCGGCGGGGTGGGTGTGTGGAGGCCGCCAGGGACGTGTTTTGGGGCGGGGGCAGCGGGTGTGCGGCGTGGCGGGGCCTTGTCGTTCAAGGCCTGAAGGGCATGGTTGGACGCGCGAGTGTTGGTCCAGACATAGGTGCTGAAGGAGAGGGTTGCTGGGGGCACTGAGAGTTTTGTGCTGGGAGGTGCTTAGGGGCTAGTGGGGGTTGGGTCAGGTCACTTTTGGCTGTCCCGGTGTTTTTCTGGGCTTGGGAAGAGAAATGGCGCACAGGGAGTAGATGCCGAGTTCCTTCAAGAAGCAATTGATGGATACTTTTCCCCTGAGTTGCTCTTGGCACTCTCTTCCATCCTGACTCCAGTACTGTTTGGATTTGGCTTTGGCTGCAGCAGAACATGACTTAAAGTTGCTTCTCTCCTCCCGCAGGATCATTGAGCTGTGCCACCAGTTCCCCCATGGCATCACAGACCAGGTGATCCAGAATGACATGCCTCACATGGAAGCCCAGCAGAGAGCCGTGGCCATCAACAGGCTGCTCTCCATGGTAGGGACATCCCACCTTCCTCATCTTCCTCAGCACATACATGAGCACAAGGGCCGTTAGTGATGGGGAATTAATTAGCCACAGAGAAAAGGATGGATGTTAGCCCATGCTCTCATGTGTGAAGGGCTTCTCTGAACCCCACACAGGATCCCAAGCTTGTGGACTGCTCTGATGGCACACAGGTGAAACCTGCCAGATCTGTAAGAGCCAAGGCTGTAACTGTAGGAAAGGGTCATCTGGCAATGAAAGAGTGAAAGTTAATTAGTGCTCTTATACACACTTACACTCTTAGGCTTGTCTAATTGCTTTCCTCTTCAAAGTAGGAAATAAGGACTTTTCCTGGCACAAGAATGCAGAGCAGAACAATCTTTTTGTGTGTGTGAGAGATGCCAGGAATTTGCTTCTGAGAGTCACTGCCCATCAAATTTGGCAGCTTTCCAGTGATGGCCACTTAGTGAAAAGTAGAACTTTGCTACTGGAACGTGGAATTTTTCCAGACCTCCACCATGATTTCTGGGTTGCCATGCATATGAGTGCTTTGGTGGAAACTGAGAGCAAAGTATACAAGGACTTGATGTCCCTTGTACCATGTGAAAGTCAGGAGAAATAATAGGAATTGTGTAGATGTTGTGGGAAGGGTCAGGAGCTGTTTGTTATTTCTGATAGCTGATGATAAGTGGATACTTTTCAAGGGAAGGAAATATCCTAAAGGCTGTTATTGTTTCCAGTGGTTAGAAATGTTAGTTTTCATTTTTCTTTATTTAGTTGACATTAAATAAGGTTTTTATTTTAGAATTTTAGAACAGTCCTCTGAAACACCTTCTGAAACAAGCTGTTTGAAGGAAGGTAAATGCATTGTGCCCATCTCTCCTAGGGGCAACTGGACCTTCTGAGGAGCAGTGCAGGTCTCCTGTACAGAATCAAAGATTCCCAAAATGCGAGGTAAGCCTGTGTTTGCTGGGTAGATATATTTGGAATGCAATTCTTGTTTGTAGTTTAAAACAAATCCAACTTCTTTCAAATTTCGGACCTTTCAAAAATCCTGCTGTCTGTCTTGTTTTACAGTAAAATGAAAGGCTCAGACAATCAGGAGAAGCTGGTTTACCAAATCATAGAGGATGCAGGCAACAAAGGTACTTTAAATTCTGATTGTGAATGGTACTAACTCTGTTTACTTACGGGACCGTTCCTATCCAAAGTCATAAATGATTGCCTAGACAATACAAATATAAAATCTAATACCTCCATACCTGCTTGTTTTGCCCCAATTCCTTCTGTCCATTCCTTGCCTTTTGCGTCCAGTGGCAGGATCCATCCTGTGCAAGGCAAGTGACTCAAGCAGTTGTGATGTGACTTCTAGTTGGTGACTATGTACAGAAACAAATGGTTTCTTCTATTTATTTATGTTCACTTCTTTGTTTTTTTACAGGTATTTGGAGCAGGGACATTAGATACAAAAGTAATCTGCCTTTAACAGAGATCAACAAGATACTGAAAAACTTGGAAAGCAAGAAACTAATTAAAGCAGTTAAATCTGTGGCAGTGAGTATTTTGTGACCTTTTTTTAATGATTTCAAACATTTGCTGCATGCTTTGTATGCTTTTGACAGGGGACTGAGAGCAGAGAAACCTCATTTTGCCTCCAGCTTTCTCTCTCACTGTGCACCAGTGTTTGACTTTCTACCTCTAATGTGCAGGTTTGAGGTGCAGCAGATATTGGGTCCATGGATCAGCTTCTCTGCTGTCTGTGCCATGCACACTACCACTGTCTGTGGATCCTGCCCTCTCTTGTTCTTTCACACCTTATTCTCCTCTTTTGTTTGTTAACTCTCTTTTCTCCTTTCTCCTCTCAGTCTCCACCCAAATAAGCAACCTGCCCATAATTATTTTTTCTCGATTGGTCCCAGTGTTGCTGCCACGATTTGATATTTCTGATACCGAAGCAATCTCAGCCTTTTGTGTGGCACCAGTGATATGGTTACCTAGCTGCAAGTGGCTCTGCAAGGTTCCTCTCCCCTGGATCTCCAGTAACTCCCTTCAGTTATCTGGTTCACACTGGGTCTGGTAAACCAGATGGAGGTAGAGAAGCTGGACATAGCAAAGCAGTAGCTTTTTCATGTTCCTGTGAGAGATGCTGGCTTCATGTAGCCTTCCAACACTATGTTATAAAATTATTAGGAATTGAAATGTGTTGATCTTGTCTTTATCTCTGTGCTACCTGAGGGTCAAACAGGTTGAGGATAGCTGGAGTCAGGTGGATTGCTGTGCTCCAGGTATAGGAGTCATAAACCACCTCTTTTGCAGATTATCTGCTTAAATGTTCCTTCCTGATGAAGGCTTTCAGCTGTTGAGAGCTGTGCTTTTCCCTCCAACAGGCATCCAAGAAGAAGGTCTACATGCTGTACAACCTGCAGCCCGACCGCTCAGTCACTGGAGGGGCCTGGTACAGTGACCAGGACTTTGAGTCTGAATTTGTGGAGGTGTTAAATCAACAGTGTTTTAAGTTTCTGCAGAGTAAGGTGAGTGCCAGAGTCACCTGTCATTTGTTTTGTGCAAGTAATGGTTTTCTTTATAAAACAGGTGCCAGGCAAGGCTTAAGTTTTCCATAGGTGTTGGCCATTATTGCAGCTAGATTGGCAGATCTGTACTGGACTATTATTTTTGTCACCGCAAGTGTGATGGTGTTGTATTTTAATGATGGATATTTTTACACCCTGGATAAGGAGGAAAGCCTTTTATCTCTGAGGTCCAGTGACAAACTGTCCTAGGTAACCCAAAATTGTATATTCCTTATCTTCTGTATGCCAGCCTGCCCAAGAGTATTACTGTCCCTGAGACCTGGGAAAGAGGAACTTGTGTGTTTTATTCTCGAAGGGGGGCGCAGGATCCCTTTAAAAACAGGAAACGGACACGAGGGGAGTGCTTTTGTTCTCCCTGGGCTCCCGAGGGGGTTGCCTGGGGCAGGTCTCCAAATTGCAACTGGAGAAGCTGCATTTTGCAATCCAAACGTGCTCCAGAGGGAATTCTGCAATACCTTTTCCTCTTGCTGCTCAGGACAGCTGAGGAGGAGTCAGACCCTCTCTCCAGTTTCCCAGCTGCCTGCCGTTTGCCGAGGAGGGGGCAGACCTGCAACTTGCCGGGAAGGTTTTTCCAGCTTTAAGGCAGTATTGGAGCCTTTTGGCCAAAAGTTTGTCCAGGTTTTGTTTTGTCCCTGGATTGTTGTTTGTGGAAGTTCTGGAACTGTGGAGGCTGTTACCTTTTATTTGATATTTTTTCCCTTCTATCTTCTCCCATTTTGTCTCTTCACTGGTGAAAGGAGATTGGTTAAAACTAAAGGGGAGGTAACTCATTTTGGAGTCTTAACCCCATATAATTGTCTTAAACTAAGACACAAACCAGGCAGCAAAGAGCACAGGACCAAAAAATCGAGGAGAAGTCACTGTGGTTTCTGCAGAGCTCGTCGTTTCTGAGAGGATGTAAGGCAGCAGTCAGTTAGCTCTGCCTGGAAGACAATTATCCCATGACTAAATTGTCCCTGGTTCATTAGTTATGTCTGCAGATTGTAGCGCCTGTCTGTTCCATTACAACATGTTTCAGCTGGCTCTTGGTAGGCCAGAAACTTTTTTTTTGGTCAACAAAATGCCAAATGCTGGTATTCCTTCAGATTAATCTGAATTACAGTGTAAATTCTATGTCATTTATTATAAAATTATATTTGATTGTGCACTGCATTGTCTCACATACACCAGTCTTAAGGACATGGCTTTAAATGCTGAACATGTCCCAGAAATGGAAAACAAGTTTTGTTTTTGAGTCTGCCTGAAGCTGAACCACGAAGGAGGCTCTTGGCAGTGAGTGCTGCCTATAGCTAACCTTTGCTTTTTCTCAGGCAGAGGCAGCTCGAGACAGCAAACAGAACCCCATGATACAGAGGAACAGCTCGTTTGCCTCATCCCACGAGGTGTGGAAATACATCTGTGAACTGGGCATCAGTAAGGTCAGAACAGAGTCATCTCACTACTGTTTCAGTGCATGATTAGCTGTAGGAGCTGAGTACTGCAGACTTGCTGAAGGTCTCATAAGTGTCTTAGTGCCCTACAGCTTGCGTAGTGGAGGTGAGCTGTGTGGCGTCATTGATACTGCCTGGGATTCCAGGACAGCTTGTGCATGTGGGTTTTCAAAAATGTGTAAAAGAATTAGCATTCACATCCTTGTTAACAGTCTCAGCTGGTTTATATTTCATCATTTCTCTCAAGTTTACATATGTACTTCAAGGAATTTCAGGGAAGGGAGAAAAACAGAAGGGGAAAAATGCCCCATAATTATTGGTCACTATCACCAAGTATATCTTTAGCAGTCTTGTCTTCTTCTTTCACAATTGTTTTCCTGCAAAACTGGAACTATATTGTGCTAGGATGATGGAGACACCTCAGGTGCGTAGGGAAGTTCTTTCTGGTAAACTAAGGCTAGTGCAAATCAAAAGTGCTCAGGAGGTAGGAGGTATTCGTATTTGCTTTTCTTTTTGCATCTGCACAACTCCATAAAGTTCCCAGTGAGACTGGTGTCTTTTTCTGGACTAGGTTAGAACGCTAAGGATTTGTTACTCACGGTGTTTGCTCATTTCCTCCTTGCAGGACTCACTGGCATGCGTCTTTCCTAACATCTATTTCACAAATTGTTTCTTAGGTAGAGTTGTCAATGGAAGACATCGAGACCATTTTGAATACTCTGATCTATGATGGCAAAGTGGAGATGACCATTATTGCTGCCAAGGAGGGGACAGTGGGCAGTGTGGATGGGCAGATGAAGCTGTACAGAGCCGTTAGTCCTCTCATCCAGCCCACTGGATTGGTCAGGACACCCTGTGGACTCTGCCCTGTGAGTAACCAATTCTGTGTATCATCAGTGGGTGCATACAGCTCTTAAACACAGTCCTGGAGTAGCCAGATGGCACATTGCATGTTCTGCCCACGAGTCAGCCTCGTGGCTAAGCCAGCTGTGCTTAAAAGCTGCCCGTGATGCCTTAGCTGTGGTGTAACAGGCAGGTTCTGTAGTCGGTCTAAACACCTGCTCTGCCAGGTGTTGCCCGCTTCCAGCCTGTCTCTTTACTGGACTGTATGTGAAAGGATGCTGTCAAGTGTAGCTTGTTCCAAATTATGTTGTTATATTTCTCATCCCAGGTTTGCCCATGTTTTTACCAAGCTAAATTATTTCTGTCTAGCTTTCGGTCTCTCCTCCCTGGACTGTGAACTGGTTTGTAGGTGAAACTTGGCAGCATGTCCCTTTGTGGTGGGATCTTTTCTTCCTCAGAGCTGCCATAAGGCTTCTTAGATTTGGCTTCTGTTAGACTAATGCTGATCTACTGGGAAAGGAGCAGAAAACATGGGAGCATGTCACACACAGCGAGCATGATCCAGCTGGAAGTAATTACTCTGCTGACATAGGGCTTTCTTTTGCAGGTTTTTGATGATTGTCACGAAGGTGGTGAAATTTCTCCATCAAACTGTATTTATATGACAGAATGGTTGGAGTTTTAAAGTGAAAGAAAACTCTAAACTGGATTCTTGCTTCACAGCCAAGGTGACAAACAGCTTGCTTTTTTTAAAAGCGGACTTCTAAATTTGTAAGCAACTTCAGGACATGGAGTGACAATGATACATAAACCAGCAATGTATCAGTTGTGTGAACTATCCTGGGAGTGGACTGCAAGTGGAGTCAGTGCTGAAGATCAAGGCTGAAGTGGAAATATAGACCCATTCTTGAAACAAAATTGGAGGTGGCAACTGAGGTGGTTAACACTGAAACAGATTTCTAAGCAACAGTTCAAAATAAAGTTCAAACAACGTTGAGACATCTTTGTCTTAACGTTTTTCAGTCCCTCACAGATGATCAGAAAAACTTGTCAGCAAGTGGTACCAAGAATGAGATCCCAAACTTTGCTTTCAGACTAATGCTACTGATGGATGCCTAAGTTCTAAAGCTGACACTTTTCTCCCATGGTAGCTTCCATCTAATTGAAGACTAAGAATCTGATGTGAGAAAGATTCTGAATATGTCAAACAGAACTCACTGATTCTTTATGATCTTTCTTACCTGCTAATTTATCATTAAACCCCTGATTTTTCTTATGTACCTCTGTGCTTCATTTCCTGTATTGGTGCCTGGTGATGCATCTGCTGTATTTATTCCTTCATCATAAAATTTCTGGTGGTGTGTTCTGCAGCTGCGTCACATACATGGATATCTCCACTGAAATTTTGAGTAGATCTGTTCTGGGAAGATATGTTTTCCACAAGAGAAAGGGTTCCTCTGGCCTGATGCTACAGAGAAATTTTTTATAGATTTTATAGATCATCAGAATACCAGCAAACTTGTGTTTCTGTTGAGTGTGACCTCTGGCCCCTCTGTGTGACTCCTTTTTCATAAATATGAATAGTGTGCATATGTGGTACAGCCAGCTCTTCCAGCATCCAGAGTAGCGGAGGGCTGGAGTGACACAGTAGCAGGCAGGGTGGGGTGCACGTGGGCTGTGCACAGACAGTCTGGTCCCTGTACCTCTTGCTGCCTGTGGCTTCAGCCGGCTCTGGCCAGGCTCGATCTCTCCACAATTACTCAGTGTCTTCATAACGGTCTCCCAGCACTGGGGAACAATCAGGGGGTCAAGCACAACACAGGGCCCGTTGCAGCTGGCTGTTTTCAAATGTGTCTGGCTGAAAATAAGCCCTCCTGGACACTGTGTTGGGAGGGTGATGGGAATGCACCTCTGTGGCTGAGTTAGCAGCACCCTGGCTAACCTGACAGAGGGTTAACGTAGATTTTGGAACAGTTTACCCTATAAGGGTAAGAGACTTTACAGCACCATTTTCAATGCTGTCCAGGAGTTTGCACTTTCTAAAAGCAGTCTGGATCACATATAAAAGTGTTCAAATCTTGCTTGATTTCCATTTCCCTTACAGCAGTGGGTTGAGGACAGTGGCACAGGCTCCTTGTGTGGGAGCAGTTAGGTGTGTACTGGATCAAACAATGAGCACTGATAAGCTGGCAAGTCCGTGGAAGGACTTTGATTGCCTCAGCGAGGTGAGCACCCCCAGCAGGCTCTCCTTTTGCTGCAGTGTTGTCTCCAGGTGAAAGGGATGCATATCTCTAGAGAGGCAGAAGAGCTCTTACAAAAGAGATGTGGGGGTGAAATGATTGGAGCTTTGTTCTTCCTATGCCCCCTTTAACCACTCAGCACAGAGAAGCCAAGGGGAAAATGCTGCTCTCTTCCCTGGAGGGAGCCGTGGATCAGGCATCCTTTATTCCACCGAAGGTAATTTCATTGAGATGTGGGGCTGGGGTTGCCTTTGTCTGCCTGTCTTCAAAGGGGGCCTGACACAATGGGGTCCTGAGTCCTGCTGCTGCAGAGATAACACAATGTTTGTGCTCTCCTGCAGCTAGAAGATAACTTCCAGGGAAACAACAGGACTTTATCATGCAGGTATGTCACTTTATGCTCTATAATCACATTCATTGGCAATAAGAAAAAGGAGAGAAAGCTTCTCCTCAATGAAGAGCTTTAGGAAGTAGACAGATGGTTTATTAAGCTCTTTAAATTTTGGCATTAGGTTCATCTGGCTTAGATGACCTTTGTGGTATCTGAAACTTCTTGGTGTTAAAGCTGTAACAAGACTTCTCAGATTTGGAAAAAAGTGCCTATAAGGGAAAAGTCAATTTCATATCATACAGATCAGAATCTGTCTGATCTATTTCTGTATGAATCAGAGAAATGATCTTTCTGTCACTCTGGTTCTTCATGAACCTGGCTGATCTATCAGCCTGACATTCTTATCTGAAAAGGGAGTAAATGCTAAAATGTAGCATTAAGAGTCTCCTTGTTTTTTTCAATCTTTTCCCTGCTGAAGCTGTCCCTAACCCAAACTGATATGAAATGTAATGTTTTGAGGAAGCTACTATAGTAGCTCCAGTACTCAATATGAAAACACTTAGGTGTAGAAAGCTGAATTATCCCTCAAAACATGGATGACAAATTGGAAGCACGATCTGCTCATTTATTTATGCAGGCCTCATACAAGAGGTCAGACTTCAGCTGCTGCAGGACCATGAGATTCCTCCTGAGCTGGAGAGACATGATCCTTGTTTTCATGAGCCCTGATCCTGCTGTCAACCCATGAGCGTCTTTTGAATGGTTCCCTCACTAGTAGTAGCCAACTGTCCAAAGGCAAGTTGGAGGGTGGGCACACCCAAATGCCATTTTCACACAGAATCAAGTGCAAAATTGCTTTTTAATTCCGAGAGAAACATTGGCTATGGTAGCTGGCTGCATTGTGAACTGACAGTGTACAGCTGGCAGGTATTGCCTGGCATGTCTAACCTTTACTCTCCGAAGTTTAAAACGTTAGGATGAATGGCAAACTTGAAGCTTTGGTAGTGAAAAGGTTTACCCCGTGGCTGAGTGGTTGTTTATTTTTTTCCTGGGTTTGGTTGGTTGCTTGTGGGTTTTTTTTTATTTTTACTTTGATAGTAACTGACCCCTTGGAGGTGTGATGGGTAATTGTTCCTGTGGTGCTGTTAGAGCACCATCTCCTGTCTCTTGCTGGGATGGCTCCCACAAGGGAAAAGCTCGGTCTCAAACCACACTGGTTTCTTTTTTGCCTCCACACGCAGAGCAGATTTTGGGAAGAAATTGTAGTGAGTGGAGACAGCTGGGTCTCCTATTGCTGCTAAACAGCTGATGCTTTGAAACAGGGTACAGACACCACAAACAGAGCTGTCCTCTGCCACGCACAGACCGTCTTTGCCTCCTCTTGCTCCACTTGGCTGGGACTTTCTGTCATTTCACCCGTAAGAAATGCATGGCCAGGCCCTCCTCAGCCACGCTGAGCCCAGCTTAGCTTGCAGCCTGGAGGCGACTAAAAGGTATTGTGACAAGCTCTGCAGATGGTGTCCAAGTTCTTGTTGAAAGTGTTCACTTCCAACACGAGAAAGTTGATCATTGCACTTTGCTCACTCTTCGGGAGATCTTCTGAGGCGCGGGGAGGAAAGGAACCAGAGCTCAAAGCTCTCTTCTCTTTCAGCTGTTAAACACAAACCAAGTTGGAGCTTGTGTATGCAGCCTGTGGTGTTTTCCTTTCTCCCACTTTTTGAGCAAGCTTGTGATTCTTTCAGGAAATGCTTTTGGGAAAGCTTTTACTTGGGTTATTTGGCCCACAAACACAGGGCTTTAAGATTGTGCTCCCCTTCCAAACTGCTTTGGTTTAACCCAGCAGACAGGTAAACACCACACAGGTTTCCCTCACTTTCTCCCCAGTGGGATGGGGGAGAGAATCGTACAAAAAGGTAAAGCTTGTAGATTCAGATAAAGACGGTTTATCGGGGCAGAAAAGGAAAGGAAAGTAATGGTAAGAGATTACACAAACCAAGTGATGAAGAATACAGTCGCTCCTCCTCTGCTGACCATTGCCCAAGGAGTGCCCAAGCAGTGGGCTGGAAACCAGCAGCCAACTCTCCCCAATTTTATTGTTCAGCATGACACTATATGGTGAGGAATAAGGAATATCCCTTGATCCACTCGGGGTCAATTGTCTTCTCTATGTCCCCTTCCAAATTCCTACACACCCCCAGCCTGCTGGCTGGCAGGGCAGCATGAGAACCTGAAAAGTCCTTACCTGGTGTAAGAACTGCTCAGCAAGAACTAAAATATCAGGGTGTTATCAACATCTTCCTAATCCTAAATCGAAAACGCAGCACTAAACCAGCTCCAAGGGAGGAAAAAGAACTCTGAAAGTTGAAAGCAGGACACAAACTCACAATAGTTGCTCAATATTTTAGTTGATCTAATGCTTGCAGGGGGTTGCACTATGGCCTTGAAGCCCTGGGTCCTGGTAAGGCTCTTTGCTGTTGAGATGTGGCAATGGGAGGAAGATGTAAAATGAAGAACAAACAGGCAACTTCAGAAAAGCAGATTTCCTTTGCCTCCTATTTGGAGAGCCAGTCCTGGGTCTGAGAACATTAGCAATAGTAGTAATTTGAATTTTACACACTTTAGCATACACACATCAGTAGTATGCTTTTACTTTTTTATTCCCACTGTATTTAGGATGTCAAGAAGCTGGGAAGGCAAAACTAATGTTCACCTCAAACAGCATTTCATTTTGCTTTGTTTTGGACCTGGAACTGTACTCTGCACATTCCAAATGCAGATTTCTGTTGCATTTAAAAGAAAGAAAACAGGAAAAAAAACCCCAGAGCTGGACAGGACAGATGGACAGATGAATGAGTAAACTTGACTGCAGGGCAATAATTTTCTTTAAGCAAAGGTGGAGTGGTGCCCACATGAAAGCCTGGGGGATATTTATAAGCTGACCACTGCATGAATGTAAGGCAAACACCCAAACTATTAGAAGCAGATGGAGGTATTTCACTGCAATGCCTTTGCCCCTCAAATATGTGTGAAAGTCTGGAGGATTCAGGAATGGATTTGCATCCATACATTCAGATAGGACAAATACCACTTGCATGGCATCACAAAAAGCTGCAGGGGAGGATTCCTGTCTTGGGCTCACTAGGAAAAGACCTTGCCTCTTTGGCTTTGGAAGAGAGTCTGAGAAGCAACACATGATAAAAGCAATGAAAGAGAGAACATATTTGCCTAATTTCAAGGTAGAGACAAATGAGGGCAAGTCAGGTGTGCCAAACCTCTACCTCATATCCACAGGCTCCCTGAAAATTGTTGGACCTCTCCTCTCCAGAGGGTCTGGGCACTGCAGGAGTCTTCCCAGTAGGCTGGGGTATGGGTTTCCTGGCAGAACCACTGTGGCCTCAAGCAGATGTGGGGGTAAAGCTCGGTCACGGAACAGAGCAGGAGGAAAACCCCATGGATGGATTGTCCTTGCCGCGCTGCTGGCCTGGATGGCCTCATGACTGTGCCCAGCGTGCTTTGCTGAGCCAACGTGCCCGGGGACAGAACCCTCGGCCCCAGAGAGGAGCCGGGAACCGAGACAAAGGTGAGACTGTTTGGGGCTCGCAGTTTATTTCTTTAAAAAGTGTCTCTGTGTTATTAGTGGAGTGTTACTGATAACCCCTTCCCAGGAAGTTCTATGTTCCCTGCTAAGCACAACCGCAGCTCCCAAGCAGCCGAGCCCCTTGAGGGCAGAGCTGCTTCCCTCATGCCGGCCGAGAGCAGCACCGCATCTCACATTCAGCAGGGACACGCCACCCGTCACCATTAAAACGCGGAACCTGCCGCCCTTAGCGAAGACAGCCCCCGGACGCCGCCGCCCCGCCATGTTTGCTAGGGGCACGCCGCTCCCCGCCCCCTGAGAGGCGGTGCGGCTTGCCCTTAGCCAAGATGGCGGCGGGCGCTCGGCGGGGGCGGCGCTGGTGTGCCGCCGCCGCCATCTTGGCTGCGGGCAGCGCGCACCGCTGAGGTGGCCTTGCCGGGCGCGCGGGGCGTGCCGGGAGGGAGCGGCGCGAGCGGCGCGGGCAGGTGGGAGCGGCGGGGCTCCGAGGGGATGGGAGGCGGGGGGGCGTCACTGACGGCCCCTCTGAGGGGGAGGGGGTCCGGGGTCGGGGGCATCCCCTGCGAGGGCTG
>VWPU01011416.1:0-50847 GCA_013398955.1 Callaeas wilsoni | reverse complement strand
GGTCCGGGGGCTGCGGTGCTCGGGCTGCTCCCCCCGCCTCACCGGTGCTGGGCCCCGGGGCCTGCGCCGCCGGAGCTCCGGGCCCCGCGTGGGGAGCCGCAGCCGCCTCCCGGCCCGAGACGGGGTCGGGCAGCCCCGGCCGCTCTGCCTACCGTGCGCCCCGTGGCATCCGTGCGGGGAGGAGGGGACGAGGCGGCGGCCCCGGCGCTCGGAGCGGGGAGCGGGCGGGGAGCTGCCGGCAGAACGCCTGGCTGCGGGGTCTGCGCGTCTCAGGCTATTTCTGGGTGTGAGGCTGTGCCCGCCGCATCCGCCGCTCCGAGCAGCTTCCGCGGCGCTACGGCTGCTCGGGATGGCTGCCCGGCGCCTGCCCGGGGGCGAGCGGAACGGGCCGCGGGGGCCATCAGCCAGGGCGGTGGGTACACGGGGGACCGGCCCCCACAGTGGTAGGGGCAGGTGGGTGGGTACATCTGAGACCTCAACACCGTTTGCAAAACCTCTCCCTTGATGAAGCGTTGCTCAGAGGTTTGGCAGCGGTGGCAGCAGGGGTGGTAGCTAAGAAACTTCCTCGGGGTCTTGTTCCTGCGGAGGGTCTCTGCCTTCATCAGGAATGACCAGCAGGAGAGACAGGGACCTAACCGACCAAGTGCAAAGGGGCACTGAGAGCCGTGTTTTCCATGAGCATCCCAGCCTGCTCCCCATTTCTCCAGTCCGTAAGGACGCAGGCAGTGCACTCTGTGCTGGAGAAACCACCTGCAGCACCCTCAGGGCAGCAGTACTGGGTGTCTTGCACGGCCAGCGCTGTTCCCAAGTGATGATCAGAGACACATCTGCAAGTGGGCTACCAGGGAACAGTCACCAGAATGTGACTGCAGAGAAGTCTCACTGACATGCTAAGTGCTTCATTGCTCCCGCCTTGTATGAGGGACCTGGAGTCCCACGTCTATGACTTCTCCAGATGCTGAGTAAATAGTGCTGTTCTGAGCATCCTCTGAAGGCTTGTTTTGGCTCATTTCATCTCTTTTGGGCTGAAGAAGCACAGTCCAGTGGTTAAACTCCAGCCACTTAAGTAAAGGATCTGCCAGTCTCACAAACACAGCAATGAAAATCACCAGGAGAGGCATTGGGGAATGAACATAATATAACAGCTGCCAGTAAAGAATCTTCATTCGTACTGAAAGTGGCAATGACTGGCACAGCTCACAGACCATGAGGAACCAAGGGGTGAAAGCCTGGTGTCCCCCATAGTGTCTTTCCTTTCTTTTTTGAGGCTCCTCAAGGCTGAGGTGGTGCTCAGCTGACTTCTGGTCTGCTGGAGCATGGTGCAGAGAATAGGTGGGCTACAACATGATGTCTTTTGATAAAACTTCAGTTTCATGTAAATGAGTCTCATATAAATGAGACCTTTATCTCCAACCAGGAGCTACCACAGCCCAAACAACACATGCCTAAAACTTTAGGGAACAGCTGAATAAAAAAATATTTCCAAACCTCTTTCACTGCTATCTCCTTAGCCATATGTATGATAAGCAGAAGCCACACAGCTTGCCCTCTCACTCCAGACAAGCTAGTGTCAGTCCTACAGCATCCCTGAGGCTTGGAGACCTTGACTGCTGCCATGCATCAGGAAACACTGTCTACCTCAGGAGAGAGCAGAGACGACCGTGCCAGCTTAGTACAACATGTGCTCTGCAGGCACTGAGTAATGGGAGCTTGTGGGAGAAACAAAGCCATGGGGATTTTCTAAAATGCCTCATGACTGTGAGCTGCCAATGGGTCCCCAATATTTGATCCCCTACTTCTCAGCAAGTAAAGACTACTTTTCATAAGCCATGGCTTCTCTGACTTACTGAACTGGAAGCTAACTTGTTTGATCACTTAAACTGGCAGACACTGCTGGGAAATCTCGACTTCTGAGCAGATCTGGCAACCTTGCTGCTGGTGAGCCGCCCTAATCCCAAAGGAACACCTCTCCCCTTCCTTAGGCCTGCCAAGACATCAGGGATCACACATGATGCCTTGGAGAGGCTGACCTGGAACAGAGGCTAGACAGAGTGAAAGGATAAAGGGCAGGTATTTATTGAAAGGCCTTCAGAGGGTACATCTTGGGCAGTGCAGGAGTCTCGCAGAGACTACACCCAAGATGGACAACGGTCACAGGTTTTTCGGACAGATACAAGTTTTGTCTATTTGCATATCAGAGGTTAATTGTCCAATTACAGCTTCAGGCAGTGGAGTCCCATTCTCTTAGTTTGCTCCCCCCCAACTCACTTTTGTTTCCATTTCTTGGGGCCTGAAACAGTGAGGTGTCCTTGATTCGCAGGCCTAGAGAGGAATTGTTGTGTCTGACCAAAATGGGAAAAGCTAACACTCTATATGGAGTCCAGAGTTATACACTAAAGAATTGCAGGATTACAAATATATGAAAATATAAAAGCTAAAATCCTAGGCATCACACAAAGCTGGACAAACCTAGCCTGTGTGTAAGTCATTCCCTGGAGAGACTTGTTACTTCCTGCCTCTGGCCCAGATTGTGCCTACTTGGAATAGGATAGAATAGAATAGAATAGAATAGAATAGAATAGAATAGAATAGAATAGGCTCAGGCATCCCATGGTTTTTAAGTTCTCCACATGCCTGAGAAGCATGAGCGGTGTGTGGCTCAGCTCCAGCTCTGCGTGTGAAGGAGCACAATACCTCCTTCCTGCATCACTTATAATCCTGCAGCAGTGCGGGACAGACATGGAGCTGCAGCCAGAGGCAGCAGGAGGATGAGGCACAGGGAGCTGCTTGGCAGCTGGGACTGTAGCACTGCATCCTGCTGTCTCTAGGAATCTCCCAATTGTAATTCCTCTTTTCCATCATTTATGGCTTTAATATTTACGCTGAATGTCTCCAGGCAGATTGAGGGACTCAGGCTGAATTTGTCTAGACACATTTCAAGCAAGATGGTGCAACTGTTCCTGAGAATGACATCTGTAGAAGAAGGCTATTGTGTCTATGTTTTTTTAAAAAACTCTTGTTTAACCCTTGGGCAGCACCAGTGTCTCTGAGCTTCAGAGCCAAATATTGGCTAAGGTGTGGCCTTTAGCTGGAGATGTGCCTTTGAATACTTCTATCGAGCTGATACTTGTGTAACTGGAAAACTGCAATTTGCCCAGACCAGGGGCAAACTTGAAGGGTCAGGGAATGAAAACACTGTTTAGTCCCTGATCCCTGCACCTGGAGCCAGCTAGACTGTGTTTGTGTCCCTGGCTGACAGCCCAGCTTGCTGTGGCACATGGCACTGCCAGGATATCCCCATGCTGGCTGGTCCCCACCAGGATAAGTGGGCCAGCTGAAGTGTGGTGAGCACGGCCTGCAAGCCCTTGGCAAATGGTTGCCTGTAGGCAAACATCGATGAGAGCCCTGACCTCCCTTGGCAGGGGTGGGGGCCAATGCAGGGCTCCATGGGGCTCTGCAGTGTGGGCAGGCCTGGATACAGAACCTGGGTGGTGAGGCTTGAAATGGGCAAAAGCACAAAACGGCATAGCACAGCCATGGATGTGGTCCCAGACTTTCTTATCTGCAAACTGCTTCTAGGACAGAATTACTTGTTTCCTTGGAGGGCTGATAGAATCATTACATTATTTTCATGCTGCAAAAGCAGTGGGGGATTGTACCCTGGCAAAAGATGGAAGCTCACACCTGCGGAGGTCGGAGCTACGCTCACCCCGCGGTGCTGGTTGGATTCCCCCCTGCACGGCACTGCAGCCGTTCTGTGCCGACTCCAGTCCCGGCCGTGGGTGCCCGGCATTCCTTCGATCTGGACTCCGGGGCACCGGGCGGACACCCGGGAAACGGAGCCCAGGCAGTTCAGAGACGGTGCAAGGCGTTGGTGGAGCTCGGGCCCTGCGCGGGGCTGTCTCTTCCCAGACCTGCCGGCCTTTCCTAGCGCTGCCTGCCTCCTTCCCGGAATATCTCCTGCCTGCCGTAACTAAGGAAACGGAGCTCCCGTCGGCAGCAGCTCCTCGCGGTGCGCACATCGCAGGGTGGGGGAGCTGCGGGCACCGCCCCGGGCTGAGGCAGTGCTAGCCCCAGCCCCAGTCCGGCCAGGGAGCTCCGGGCTGCCCCACAGCCCGCTCCCAGAGCCCGAACGCGGGGCAGCACCTCCCGCACACACGCCCTGACATCCGCCAGAGGCGGCTGCCGCAGCACCGCAGCGCCCTGCTCTGGAGAGGGCTCTGTGCCCTCCACCGGGGGCTGCCTGGCGGGGACCCATGGCCCTAGGCAAGGTGCTTCTGCCTTCCCACAGGAGACCATGGGACTTATGCTGTGCAAAAAGAGAAGCTGGAAGAGCTGCAGCAGAGGCTGAGCCATCATCACACCAGCCGCCTCAGTTCTGTTAATTAAAAAAGTTAATTTCTTAATTTTCAAGTGCTCACCCCGGACCTTCTCAGGGCTCTTTGACAGCAGCTTGCCATTGGGAATAGCTGAGAAACTGAGGCCGCAGCTACTACACTGGGAAATCGTCTTTCCGCCATGCCGGCTCCCTCGTGGTTCGGTGTCTGCATGCTTATAATTTCAAATCTGCTTCAAAAATCACCCACCACCCAGGCTGCGTGACCACGCACTAATCAGTTGCATTAAAATATGCTAATTGGCTCTTCTCAATTGCCAGTCAGGTAGGACAGTGTGGCTCAGTACTTGCAGGCACAGGATTTCTCTGTGACTCTGTATCTCTGTTCTTTGGTTGGCCTGGGTAAGCAAGATATTCCCACGGTGTTGCCCAGACACCACCAATCCTGCTCCATAGCTGGGCCCTCAGCGCAGGCAGCTCAAGTTGTCCAAGTCCCCAGTGCAGCCAAAACCCAACATGCTCAACTTCACAAATACTATCCCCAGCCCTCGCGGCTCTCAGCCACTACTGCCTGCAGCAGTGTCTCTGTGCATGCTCCCACCTGCTCCTCTATCACCACAAGCAAATGGTGCAATTTCTTGCTTGGGGCTTTCCTCTCTTCACCCCAACATCCTGCCACTAATCAAGTGTTCCTCCACTTTTCCCTGCCTTGATACTGCATTAGCAACATGGAACAGTTCACTCACCTCCTTGAAGAAGGACCCGGTGGAGAGCTAGACATTCAGGCTTGCACTTGATAGCCCAATCCAGCTTTTGTGCATCAAACATCCTTGCATTATTCTGCAAATGGGTAGTTTGCACTTCCCCAGAGGTCAGGCCCGCTGGTCACCTACCCTGTCAATACCAGACATTCTGACGTGGCCCCCCGTGTCTGCTCTCAAAGCCTAGGATGTGCTGTGTCACTTCCTTGTGGAGATAGACGTGGAAAGGAACGTGGGTTCATTTACTCTGTGTAAAATACATCTCCCTCTCTTAGACAAGTGTGTGTGAGAGAGAAACAAAATAAATACATGGTTATATGGAGCTTGAAATGGAGGTCATGGATCAGAGTGAAATGTTTTCTGGAAGTCTCAGGGAAATGACCCCTCTGCTTCAAGATGTGCATCTAGTAATTCCTGACATAGGAGAAAAAGATCCAGGCTGAGCACTTTACCTTCTGAAGCAGTAAATGGCATTTTTTATGATGTCTACAGCAATGAAAGACTGATTGCAGACAGACCAGGGAAAAGTGATAGTAATTTTAATGAGAACTTCAGTGGATTATAGGGGAAAGATGTAAGCTAACAGGCTGAGCTGGGAGAGGCAGTGAGGAAGATGCACATCATGTAATGAACCATACTGTTCTGGGCAAATGCGGGGCTCCGCATGCAGGCTGTGTCTCTGCCCACATGCCAGCCTTCCTGGGAGCAAACAATCAATGCACTGATGTTCTCCCTGGCTAAAACAGTTGCCAGCAGCGCAGCTAGCTAATGCACAGTGGCATAGTCCTTTGTGAAAGTCATTAACTCTAAATAGGCTATCTCATAAACAAAATATTGCACAAAAACTTCTTTTCTAAGTAGCTCATTGGGCTTTCTTCTATGTAAAGAATAGCACCAGAATGAAAAAAAAATACAAAAAGGAAGGGCTGTTCTAGGTCAGAAAACAGGTTTGTGTAGGCTATCATTCTGTTTCTGGAAGTGGCTGGCAGCAAACACCTTGAGAAGAGCATAAGAACAGAGCAGGTGAGTGATGCTCCTTTAGTGTCCTCTCCCATTCACCAGCAAACACATTGCTCTTGAAAGAGATTCAGAAGCGTATAAAATGTGGACATCCACAGCGCTTTGCAGCAAGATGTTCCCTGGCGAAGCTGCACATTGTATGAAGGATATAATGTCTCCTTGTGTCTCTTCGAACCCACTGACAAGCTACTTTCACCCATTTCTCTGCCTGGAACATGTGGTCAACACTTGAGCCTAGTCGACAACAAATAATTATTTATTAAGTTCCCTGCTCATGCTGCTGGCTTTACCTATGTTTTTACTGTGTGTATAATTTATCATCTTCATCTTCTTTCATCTTCTATGAAGATGGGCTGAGAAAATCGGGGTTGTTCAGACTGGGGAAGAGAAGGCTCTAGGGAGAGCTTACAGCAGCCTTCCAGTATCTAAAGGCAGCCTACAAGAGAGCTGGAAAGGGACTCTTGCAGGGGCATATAGTCATAGGACAAGGGGCAGTGGCTTCAAACTGAAAGAGAGTAGGTTTAGATTAAATATTAGGAAGAAATTCTTTACTGTGAGAGTGATGAGGTACTGGACCAAGTTCCTCAGAGAAATTGTGGCTGCCTCATCTCTGAACATGTTCAAGGCCAAGGCTGGATGGGGCTCTGACCAACTTGTTTTAGTGGGAGGTGTCCCTGCTAATGGCAGGACATTGGAACTAGGTGATCTAGAAAGTTCCTTCCAACCCAAACCACTCTGATTCTATGGTTCTATTCTTTGCACCACTTTTATCCCTCCCTTCCTTTCCACATGCACTGAAATGAAGGCACCACTCAGGTGGAGATAATGTGGAGTTTATCATGCTGGAGGGAGTTACACCTGGGAGAAGCTGGGAATGCTCAACTGAACTGAAACCAGAAGGGAAATGTGAGTGAATGACAAAAAATTTATGGCTAATAATGCCACCCCATGAACAAGCGTAGTCCTAAAACACTGGTGGTCCCTGCTGATCACAGCCCTACATCTATCTGGTCCCCCATCCACCTTCCCGGGTAGCTCAGCAACTGGCAGCTGTGCCACTGCTTCAGCAGACCTTCCAGAGCCGCAGGGAGAGCTCCACCATACTGAGCCAAGGCAGATGCAGCAGCTCTTTTGCTCCCTGTTTGTGACGAATGTTATATGTGGCATAACAAACAAGGAGAAAGCACTGCACCTCCCAAGCAAGAGCCTGGAGGACTCCTGGAGCATATTTAGCCATGTTGCAAAAGAGCATCCCACTGGAGTGGCTAGGATTCAGATCTGATGTATTTTTTATCCTCCTGTACTGAGGACTGCAGTCCTTACCAGCGGCAATTTGGGGAGCTGTGGCTGGAGGATGCCGCTCTGCATGTGGGTCCCGATCGGGAAGAAAACGCTGCCCTCCCAAGGTTGATCACAGCTGCAGGACTGGGGGCTTCCCGGCGGAGCTGGAGAGGGAGACAGGGCAGAGATCTCTCTTGGGTAGTGATGGTTGGCTCCCACCCCACGTCCACAAACGTCCTCGCCCTGTGAGACCGCGGGCAGGCCACGCACTCCTCCCCTCCGCGCACCTCCTTCCTCCGCGCCCTCCTCCCGCAGCTCCCGGCGGGTTCCCGGCGCCACCTGCCGGCCCGGCCCGCCATCCCTGCCAGGCCCGGTGCTGTGCCGCGGAGCCGTGTCCCTCCGTGTGCCAGCCCGCCCCCGGAACCCCGCCGGTCGCTCCTCAGCAGGTGACAGACTCACCTGTCTCGCGTGGACCTGTAGCTCTTCCTTGGCTGCAAAAGTGTCGGAGAGGGGCCAGCAGCAGCTGGAAAACCGGGCAGAGGGCGGGTGCCCGAGGAGGTTCGACGGGGAGGGTCGGCGCCGGAAGGGTGCCTGGGATGCCAGTGCCCCCTGACCCTCTCATCCCGGCGATCATCCCAGCCTCTCTGCTGGATCTTTCTGACCCCGGCCACCCTTGTTCTTTCCAGCTTTCAAATGACACCGAAATCCCCTCCATCCCCGCATCTTCGTCTCTTCCATTCTTGTTTCCCAGCTCCTTTACGTCCTGTCCTCTACATCATGCCAGGATTCCTTCTGCCTGAGCTCTCCACAGGGCTCTTCTTGGCCCTGGTCCCCTTGAACCCTCAAAAGTGACCTTGTCCTTGCTGTCCACTGTAGAGCCACTGCTCCCTCTGCTCCCAGAGCAGAAGATGCCTGCTATCCCCTCCAAATCTATGGCATAGCTCCCTTTCCCAAGCTGCGAGTGAGGCAGATTCTGGCTTCTGCTTCTGGCAGGCATTTTGGAAACGTAGCTACTGGCTGCGCTTACCCCAAATCCAGCAGACAGGAATCTGAGTGAAGCAAGTGAAGACAAATCTGGAGAAAGTCCAAGTCTCACTGCTATGGAACTTCTCCCTTATATTTATTCCTCATTTTTCTGTTTCCTCCCCTAGCTCCTCGGTGGGTCTTCAGATGGGTATATGCCCCACTGCCTGCTGCTTTGCTCTGGGTTGGCCTGTCGACCCAGGCAGCCACCCTCACAGGATAGGGGCGTCTGGTCGAGATAGGGTCACTTCTGGCCTGAAGCCGTTTGCAGCAAGCAGTCTCTGGGCTTTAGTTTGGCAGAAGATNGTTGGAATTTCTGTAGCTTTAGTCTAAGTTTATTTTCTTGAAGGGGAGCTCACAGAAAGACCCCTTAACTCTTTGGTTACCTGTTTTTATAGGGTTACAAAGTGAGAGAGGTATAATAGAGATAGCTAATCCAAAGGTGACACGCGTGACAAAGAACTAATAGAAACATCTCAGGGGAGGAACTTAGCCTAAGTTACAAATGGTAGTACAGCTCAAGATAATCTTTAGACACACTGTCCTGTGAGAGGCCTGAATCTCTGAAACAAAGAGAGGAGGCAGGTACAGGTGACCTCAGGGGTTAAGAATTTTTATGCTGTGGATTCTTCTTTGCACCTATCCTCTGAGGCAGAGTCTGATGTAGTGAAATTAAGCCATTCTGAATCACCCAAGATAGTCTGGGTCACTGCAACAAGTATAATTCACCCTTCTTCTTGCTATTTACACTGTGATCCTCAGTAGTTATCCCCTACAGTCCTCTCCTGAGGAGAACCACTGCTTCTCCAGTGCAGTCCTCTGGTTTTCCTTACTCAGTCACTACCCCTGCAAGGAGGGAGAATATGACTGAAGGTGTTGTGCCTGCAGCAGACACCACAGTGGCTCTGTAGTCCCTGGACTACCATTGGCCTTTGGAGGTGCCCAGAAGCTTGGGAATAAGGGAAGTTACCATCCGACATATGCATGCTCTTTCTTCTAGCAGACTCATATGTAGTTGACCTTGATGCAGTGCCATCAGCTTAACCTTAGTCTTACTCAAAGCAGTGCTAAGGTCTTAATTTGTTTGACACCAAATACATCAGATGGTTCCTGGAATCTGGCAAACAGCTGCCCATGATCAAATCATGGCTTTCTTTTCCTGCAGCTGAGAATAGAAAGTTGCATCTCAATTATTTTTCCTTGGCTCATCTAGGGAGATGATATTCCTAGAATGAGGTTTACGCTTCAGCCCGGTCTAGCCCAGAGGTGGTATTGGCTTCAAGGACCTGGGGTTTGCTCCCAGCATTTGTAGGGATAGCTTGCCCAGCCCCACTCCCGTCCTTCTGGCACAGAGAAAGAGTTGCCTCCCCTGAAAGTCCAGGCCACATGGGGGCTGGGAAAAGGTGAGCATGGGGCTGCCTCCAGCCTCCTGAGAAGAGGACGTAGTTCTGCCTCTTCTTCCCAATCAGTACTTTGAATTTCTTCTGTTAAAGCAAGCCAGATTTGCTCCAGGAAATGATGCTGTTCCTCACCAGTAGGCACAGAGAGCTGCCCAGAGGATGCCCTGGCTGGTGATGGCGCTGAACAGGTGTCTAGCTCAGAGCTGCACAGAATGCACCTTGACTAAGGGATCAGCGTGGGAATTCCCTCCACGTGGGCACCTGACTGGCAGAGATAATGGTTCTTCTTCTGCACCAAATCTGGGGCTTAAACATGGGCTTGGAAAGTGAAATGCCTGGACTCAAGGTCCTCCTAAATCTGCCATGGTTTGAGCCCAGTGTCTTTCATATCAAACTACTTGATGGGATGGGATGGGATGGGATGGGATGGGATGGGATGGGATGGGATGGGACCATCTCCTTCTTCGGAGCTGGGCAAGCTTATGTATTGCACGTGGGGACAAGGAAAGGCAAGAAGCAAGATAGTTTGACTTGGCATTGAGTGCCTGAGGGCCTGGTCTCTGCTTCCAGTGCTGTTAGTGCATCTTATGTAAGAGATAATAAATGAAAACTGCTGCCACTGGGATGGGTGGAAATGAAGCAAGCAGAGTCTGGCCCTCTGTGTAGGAGCAGTTAAAATCAGTCAGTTAAAATCATTGCCACCTGCAATATGGCTGGGTCATGGTCGTGTGCAGTGCATGTAGTGCACTAGCTGCTAGCTAGCATATTTGAAGGGCAAAATTAATTTAGGAACTTCTCGTACAGACCCAGTGGAGGGACATCTTGATAGCAGAGGCAGCAGCCATGTGACAGTGGGGAGAGAGATTGCTTCTCCCAGAGCACTGCTGCAGCAGGCAGGCAGGAGGATTAATCCAAGTCTATTTTCTGGAATTGATTTAACACTGTGTTCATTTATCTGCAGCTTCTGCTGAAACATTTCATATTTCAGATCTGATTTCAATGTTTCCAAGGCTGAAAGGCTTTCTTCTCTAGGGAGTAGCAGTTCTACAAGAGAACAACAAGTAGGAGCCCTAGGGAAGCAGCAGAGGGAAGGAATATTTTATCTTTAGTAACTGGTCATTTCCATTCTGGAGGCAGTGAAAGAAGAACCATCTGGTGTGTGCTGAATATTCACTACATAAACAATGACTTGGTTATGAATATGTGCATGTGTTATTGTTATTTATTATTTATAGGATCCCTAGGTGTGCTTGACACTTCACAAGCAGAAAGGAAGACCAGGGCTCCTGCATCTCGATGTGCCCAGTATAAATTGGACACAATGCTCAAAGCATCCAGTGGTGGCAAACGAGGGTTGGGCAGCCAGCTGGCAGTGGGAAGGAAGATGCCAGACCTGTGAAAAAGGGCAGTGCACAACTTCTGGAACAGTAGCTGCTTCTGACAGAAGATTGCTTCAGATGACCATCCTCACATATTCATGCCTGTTAGTTTGGGATTTAATCCTCCCTTGCAATAAACACCATTTACATTTATTAGTTTAATTTTCTACTCCTTAAGAGCTCTGTTCCTGCAATGTCCTGCCTGGAAATGATGCAGAATGTCAGGAAGTTTGCTCCAATAACTTTCCGTGATAGTCACCTGGGAGTGATGGGTTGCTCAGTTGGCTTGAGCTTTATGGCTCAGGAGCTCCAAATCAGTCAGCCAAGACAAGTGTTTTTAGAGATGTTTTACTGTGTACTTTACCTGGTAGTCAAAGTATCTTGAAAGCAAGGAGAAGAGTCCCATCAAGTCCCAGCATGACACCTTGTTGCCAGGATATAACATCTGGTACTGAGGCCTGCTGGGAATGATGGGAATTTGAGAGCACCCAGACACCTGCAGAGGATGCTCAGAGCTTTGCAGGAACAAAATGCCTGTAGTACTTCCCCCTCTCTTGTCCTTTTTCTTTTCACTACTGGAGATTTTCCATAGGGGGTTTTGCCACAGCACTCAGCCATCCCTCTGGTGCTGAGACAGTATTATGGGCAGGGTTTGATGAAGGGACCAGCTGTAGGCACCTGAAGGGAAGAATCTTGAGTCTCTTATGGGAAGAATTCCCACACCGTTATAAGGACAGAGCTCAGGGGCATTTGCAGGGCCAGGGAGATGGAGGAGAGAGTGGACCACAGCCAGGGACAACAACCCTGGCCTGAGCTCGGGCCCAAGAGTGCCTTCCCTCCTACAACACTCCCTTCCCACCCATCATCATTTTCTCTTCCTGCTGTTACACTCTGACACGCTGAAATTTACTTGACTGCAAACGTTTGTTTCCTGACACCACCAACGAGCAGCAAATAAGTGAAATGTTGATTTTTGCAACAGCTTTCCTGACACAGCAGGGCACATCATAAATTGTGACTTAGAGCCCTTTTTTCACACAGACCTGTTGCTCCATTGCATGGGCTGGCTAGAATGGACCAGAGTATCATGAACAATGTGATATCCCAACTCCTTGGAAACGTGTTGGCCATTTGGTCTTTCTCCTCTGCTCCCAAAAAAATGTTTAGATGTTTATATGACTCCAAGAGTGAGTGAGATAAGTTGGGAAGGACAATGAGACATGTAAAGACTTTCACACAAGAAGGGGCAATATTAGTGGCTGCTCTGATTTTTCGTGGCCAGAGCTCTGTATTCCTGTTGAGCACCTGCAAACAGCTGGTATCTCACAGTCACGGGACTCCCCCTGTCAGTCACCACCAGAATCAGGGTGATGTAGCCATTGTGGCAGCTCCATGCTTGCAGGAGGAGAAGCAGGCCGTGCAGCCAACACCAGCTGAGGCAGATCATAGCAAAGCAAAGTCAGCTAATGTTTTGAAGGATGGCCTTGCTGGTACCTTAGGAATCAAGTCCTGTTTAAAAAGAAATATTGTGAATTAGAAGACCACTAAGACACATCTTAAAAACCAATTATTTTTTTCCTTGTCTATATATACCATTGGTGCTCACACTACTGGGGACACCTGAGTCTTGGACTTTCTGGCAGGAATGACAACAGCCTGGCCTGTGGGGAAGCATTGCTATTCAGAAGTTCAAAAAGTGGGTTTTGTTTGATAAGCATAAAACATCTTTTACAGCCTACTCAACAACTCATTCTTTATTTGGAGGCAATTGACCCTTTGCCAATAAACATTTCACTCTGTCTTCTGAAGTGCTTCCATTCTCTAAAGAACATTGCCATAGGGAAAGGTGGAGAACAAGCTCTTTGGAAGAATGGGGTTCTAGGTGTATTTCCCCCCTCTCCCCCAGTTCCATTTCTTTTCTTCATTCACACGGCTTATTGACCTAAAAATGTCTCTCAAATACAAAGATACAGCAAAGCCATGGATATCTTGTTAGGTGTCAGATTTACTCATTTACTTAGGAAATTTCTGGATTAGTTTTCAATGAATGCCACTATCTTGAATCATTATGTGTCCCTGCATAAATACCTTGTACACCAAGCATTACTTCCTAACTTAGTTTTACACTGAATGATAACCTGGGAGATTTGTAATGAGAAAACAGCAGCTGCATCAGCCTGGGGAACGCTCAGCACACCGAGGGAGGAGGTTTGGCTGTATAAACCCCCTCTCTTTCTCAACACTGTCCTTGAGGGAAGGAGAAGGGGAGGGCAGATGGGAGATTGGCCAGATGGGAGCTGAAAAAGAGGTTCAGTAGCCTAAGTCATAAATTCAGATCCAGCACGTGCTTGACAGCATGCTAAGGTCGTGACCGCGGGTCACCCATTTAGTTACCATCTCTTCCTTTGTTAATAAACATCCTCGTCATCAAACCCCTCAGCACAACTGAAGCAGCACAATGGGCAATCTACTACATCAATTAAACCCCAGCTGCCTAAAGCCATACTATCAGTCTGCCTGACCTCAGTGCTGGATGCCCCTCTCAGGTGCTTGTACAACAGGAACAAAACCCGAGGACCCTCGCTCTTTCTTTCAGAGGTTTTCGAACACAGTCCAAGAGGTAGTATTAAAGGACTTGAATGGCATCATCTAGAGAAGACATGGCAGTCACTTTCAAGTACGTAAAAGACTGCAGTGAGGAAAGGATTTATCTTTCTCTGAATCCACTGGGGTAAGGACTAAGACCTTAGACAGCTGCAAGGGAGTGCCACATTACCCGTGAAATATTCTGAGTAGATAACAAGTAGCTAAATGCATTGCCTGGAGGTGGTGGAGAATCTCCATCACCTGAGATCTTCAGGACTTTATCTGCAAAGGACAGTTAAACTTGGAGCAAGGGTATGGAAAATTGGGAAAGACGGTTGAGTTGGCCTCTGAAGGCAATTTCTCACTATGAGTAGAAGCTTAGCATTAAATGTTTATGGAAGATCAGGTCCTGACAACCTACGTAGTGTAACCCAGAACTGAAAGAGGAAAGGGCTGAGCACCCTTTTGCTCTCAGTATTCATGCCTTCACCTAGGCAGATTTGAAGCTGGTCAGCATAAAGGCATGCAGCTCAGCCATGCTATATTTGTTTTGTTGCTAAACTGAAGACATCAGGCCTCCCCTGTTACTTTTCTTGGCCATTCAGCTTTACCTAATCAAACAGGAAACCTCTCCAGACATTGCAGGTGTTCAGATTTTGAAAGCTAACTACCCAGAAGAAGAAAAATCAAACCAAACCAAACACAACTTCATAAAACTTGTAGCTAAGTGATAATTAAAATCAAGCAGCACCTGGATTACCACAGAGAGTATTCATTTCTTTCAAAATGTCACAGCAAATAGCAGAGGTTAAATTACTCATTTCAGAGAAAAATCACCATCACACTGTATCTTGAACAATAAACTAATGGTGCAGGCTAAGGCAATGCACATTTTGAGATGGAAGAAATTATACATAATTTGGGATGCAATTTAAAGTGAAAACTTCAAAGATGTTGGGCAGGCTGTATCAGAGCACGGCATCAACTGGAACAGTGTTTTATTCTGTTTGAAATCTCTGAGCACAAAGAATTAGGAGATCTAGGGACAAAGCTATGAAAACTGTCATCTGCCAGTCACTAGCAAATGTAGCCCAGATGACTGAATGAGAGGATGGAATCACCAGCTGGATGACAACTGCATAGATTATGTCAGTGGTTTCCTACCCTGCTTGCTAAAGGCACATATTGGGAAAGAGTCCATACTAAGGAAAGTCCCTGCATACAATTGGCCAGCAGGGAAGAGTGGTGACACTCAGAATCATCAAGGCTGGGGTGAGACAGGGACTGGCAGTGGTAATGCTGTGCTAATTTCTGGAGAATTTCTGCACGGGAGGTAATGAGAACAATAAACTGCTCTTACATGTGTTTCTTATGCCCAACTATCAAGTTCTTCCAAACAAAGGCAGATAGCATAATCCTTGCCATACTCAAAAGACAAGAAAATCTTGACATATGGGGGAAGTGATTTTACCTATGGTTGAAAAGCAGAATGGGGAAATACTCCATCTCCTTGGTCACAACCAGACTCAGAGAAGAAAGAGGGAGATAATATTTCTGAGTGTCACACACCCAAGTTGTCTCATGATGTTGATTTTACAGCAGGAGAAAACCCAATTCATGCAGTAAATGTTGTTACTTTTTAATGCTTGCTACAAATTAACTACTGTTTCCATGTTTTGCTTACTTCCTGTGCTAATCTCCTTATTTACCCATCTCTCTCATATATACACATGCATATACATAGGCGAATTCATCCTGTCAACTTCTCCCCCATCCTGCAAACAGCTCTAATAATATCAACACAACAGCACTGAAAGAGGATTTTTTTTGCTATATTGTAAAATATGAATCTACTATTTTGTCAGTGACAAATCATAAGCATCAATGTGCAGGAGCATTTTAATGAGAATGTGGGGAATAATCTGCTTTACCAATCTTCTATTGCAGTGGAAACCACTTTTTCCCTTCCCTTCCCTTCCCTTCCCTTCCCTTCCCTTCCCTTCCCTTCCCTTCCCTTCCCTTCCCTTCTCTTCCCTTCTCTTCCTCCCCCCACTTTGGCTACAGCTTTTGATGTTCCCTACGCAGGCAGGCTTAATGCCTTTCATGAGATGCAGTCCCTTCAGTCGGGAGTCTTTCATGACATGAAAAGATTTCTCTGTAATTTTTTTTATTATTATTTTGATGTAAGCTGTTAAAATATGGAGAAAACACTGTCTGATTATTTAAAGATAAAACCTAGACTGGGTCATGTATCTCTATTGCAAGGCTCAGTCTACTTTAAATTGATGAGTTGAGGGAATATTGGAGGATTTTTATTCTCAGTAGTCGTGACAGGAGAATGAGGGAGGTGGGAGTGAAAACTAGATCGGTTCTGAGCAGCTTCCTTTCAGTTCTGCCAGAGGTGTCTCTTAGCTGTTCGTCACTGCAGATCCAGTGCCTACAGGCTTGGTTTGCACTTGCTTGTGTTACTGCCACTGCTTTTCTCAGAAATGTTGAACCATCAAAGTTATCTGGGAGAAAAGTTATTTCTAATAAAGAACCCTTGAACACTTGGTTGCTGTCATCACCTTCCATGCTAGTGCACGTGCAGGAGGCAAGCACAGCCGCTCTCTCCTCCAGTCCTCTCTCCCTAGAAACTGAGACATGAAATACACTTTCATTTTGCTCTGAACCTTCAGGCAAAGGGAGAGTCTCTTGTGGAGTTGCAGAGTCTACGCTGAGGGGCTGGTCAGTAAGCCCGGGACCTGAGATTACGTAAAATGCATTTTTCTTTGACCTTTCACCAGTGCAGAGTTTGACAGTCTCCAGGGACAGAGCTGCAGCCCAATAGCCCTCTTCTCTTCCCTTCTCCTGTCATGGCTGGCTCATCTGTGGAGGGAGACAGGGATGCTATTCATCAGAGCTGGGAGGGTGCAGCACGTAGGTGTGTAGGAGAAGGAGAGGCTGTGCACAGAGCCTGTGTAGACAGTACAAGAAGAGCGTGGGTGGGCAGAGGGGGGTTGAGGGTGTGTAGCTGTCAGAGAGCAAACACATGTCTGCAAAACTTCTACCAGCACCAGGCTACTGCTACTGCCCAGGCACCACCTGCCCAGATCAAAGCCTTTCCTGCTTGTGTTAAGGGAGGCTTTGAACCTGCAAGGACTCCCCCCCACATTTCCCCTTGCCTCCAATGCTGGTTCCAACGGGGACACACAGAAACCTCACCTTGCCTCCCTCAACCACACTGCGGGAAGGAAGGGTGTTCTGCGGGCTGGAGCAGCAGAATGCCTTTTCCCACCCTTCCGCTCTCCTCGCGGGAGTTGTCAGGACCTCAGAGGCCCAAGAACACCCTTCTCTTCCCCTGGGCCGGGTCGTGCTCGGTGGGAAGTGGAAGGACCTGCAGCAGGTGCGGGTGGTGCTGAAGGGACAGCTACGGTGGGGACGGGCCCGGGTGGGGGCAGGAACACGGGGAGGGTCGGGAAGGGAGACGACCGGACAAGGACAAGGACGGGCCAGGGAGATACAGAGAGGGAGGGAGAAGGAGAAGTCCGGGGTTGAAAAGCACAGGGAACAAGGACAGGAACAGGGAGAGACACGGAGCATTGGACGGAGAGAGATTGACGCGGGGCAGGGGCAGAGAGAAGAGGGACAGGAAAAGAGCAAGAAAGGAGAGGAAGAGGAAGAGGGAGAGGAAGAACAGGGCAGACTCCGGGTTGCGCTCCGGCTCGGCTGTCGTGGGGATTTCGGCATGGCCGGCTGTAGCAGCGGCTCCGCCGGCGCCAGACACGCCGGTACCGGGCGGCACCCGCCGCGCCTGGGGACAAGGGGACTGCAAGGTGGTAGCGTGCAGCCCGCAGTGCCGCGGGGCCGAGGCGGGTCCGGGGCCGCCGGGGCTCTGCGGACACTGGCGCTGGGGAGTCCTTGGGGCTGCCGGCGTGGGTGTGCTCGGGATGCCGGGGCACCCACACCGCCACCCAGCTCGCTGCCCGCCGCGTGTGGCCCCCTGGGCTATCCTGTGCCCTGACGATGCAGGCTGAGCCCCGGGGCCGGGGGTGACCGCCCGTCCGGCGGGGATGCGTCGTGCCCGGCCAGAGATGCGGCTGCAGATGCGGGGCTGCCCCGGCTCGGTAGCCAAGCGCCGCAGGTTGCATCCGGACAGCACTTGACCAGCTGTTTTGTATATTTTCTAATTTCGTGCAGAATAGGGCAGCGGTCATAGAGGTAATCTGTAGATCCGTGGCTTTAAGGGATAAATTAGAGCATTGGATTTGATCCGTATTGCAGTGGATTAGAGCAACCTCTCCCCCCTCCCCTTCTCCTCCTCCCACCCCTCCTTTCCAATTCACTCCCCCCTCCTTCAGCACCACCTTTTTTCCTCTCATGCAATACCAAAACTGACCCTGCCTGGCAGAGAGACTCTGCTAGGCGAACAGAGCAGTGCTCACATCGCCAGCACACCGCGGGAGCCGCCTCTCCCCTTCCAGCCGCTGCAGCCCCTCCGGGGCACCGCTGCTGCAAGTTCCCCGGAGACTGGCGCCGGGGCCGGGGTGTCTCCTCCGAGAACCGGGGAGCGGTCGCTGCCCACGGGCTGTCCCTTTGCCTCGGCCCGGCAGGGGCCGTGGGGCGGCGGCGAAGGAGAGCGGCCCCCGGAGGGCATTTCCCGAAGGCAGCGGGGCCGGGACCCGGCAGGAAATGGAAGGATGAAGTGTGCAGCCGGAGCGGTGATGTTCCTTCTCTCCTTGCTTTCCCCCGCAGGAACGTAATCCGCAATGCTAGTTCTCAGGTTGCTCAATGTTGTCGCTCCAGCCTACTTCTTGTGCATCTCCCTAGTGACCTTCGTCCTCCAGATCTTTGTCTTCATCCCCAGCATGTTCAGAGACCCTTCCACCACCCCACTTTTCTCGCCTGCTCTGCTGCATGGGGCCCTCTTCCTCTTCCTCTCAGCTAATGCCCTGGGCAACTACGTCCTTGTGATCCAGAGCTCCCCCGAGGACTTGGGCAAGGAGTTAAACTTGGGCAAAGGAGCTGAAGTGGCAGACTGGCTGGATGGAAGCAGGTCCCCTGGCTCAGCCTTGCCCAGCACTCACTTCTGTAGACTGTGTGCCAGAGTCACCCAGAGGCATGACCACCACTGTTTCTTCACAGGGAACTGCATCGGGAGCAGGAACATGCGAAACTTCATCATGTTCTGCCTCTACACCTCCTTGGCTTGCCTTGACTCCCTGGTGGCAGGCATGGCTTACATTTCTTCTACACTTTCCATGTCCTTTGCGGACCCACTGGCCTTCCTCACTCTTCTGCCTCACTCCATCAGCCAGTTCTTCTCAGGTAAGGACTCCTTGCTCAGAGATGAGGAGCATGTTCCTCCTCCAGGGCTCCTGGGATGGGGGGACTTGATCTTCCTTGGATAGCCATCTTTGTGGAGATGTGGTATGGAAATGGGCAGTTGGCCTTCTTTGGAGGCTTGCAGACAGCCTTTTCAAAAGACTTTGCTTCACTTGAAATAGAAGCTGAGACCCACTCCAGGTTACAGCCATAGCCATAGTCCCAAAGCATTGGGCTCTGGAAAATGCCCCATAATCAACTTGGTGGTGATAGAATAGGGCTATCTGTTGTGCAGGACATGTGTTGTAATTAGACAGAGGAGATGGATTTCACTGTAGGTATGGGGGATCTTTTTCCTGTCCTACAGGTAGAGGTGGGGAGTCCTGTAGGTTTTTGTACCCTACAAATCTGCAGGTTCCCCATATCCCAGCAGGTATATCTTATCCAGGTCCATTCACTCCCTTCACCGTCACCCACCTCCTGCCTCCTGGTAGTGCAAACTTACTGAGATCTTTTCATCCTTCCAACACAGGAGAATTGGGGTTCGGGCAACAGAAACCGAGAGAGGAGTTCATGTGACATGATTAGCTACCTGTCTTGTGACCCCAGTCTGGGACACAAGTCCACAGAGAACCAGGGGAAATTCTCTGTGCTGCTCTTTGCAAAAGCTCCACACCAAAAGCAAATACCTCCTTCTCCTTGCTACCATTTCTTACTCTTCTTTCTACTTCTTCCCCTTTCCCCTGTCTCCCTGCCTTTCTATAAATCTCCACAACCCTTCTCCTTCCTTCTCCTGATTTTGCTCCCATAACTCATTCTCTGCTCTTGCAGAGCAAGAAGCCTTGCCTCTTCACCTTTCAACACACCCTCAAACTCTCCAACCTCAACCCTTTCTCTGTCCAAACCCAAGAGTTAGACAGATCCTGACCTCAGAGAAGGGATTATGCAGACAGCCTAGACTGTTAATCTGCCCTGAGAGCGACTGCAGAAAATTGCCATTTCCCCCCTATGCAGCTCCTGCCTCATACACTTACATCAGCTTTTACTAGGCAAAAATAGGTATCCCATATATTTTAGCTTTGCAGGTTCAGCTGAGCCCAGTAAGAAGGGAGTCTGTTTTGGCTTGTGCACTGTCAACAGAAGTGTTGATTAAGATCTGAGTGTGGAGACTCCACTGCTGGGGATACAGGAGCCAGAGAGGCCCCAGCTTGCTTTTCAGATTCCAGGCTGGGTTGCCATCTGAAAACAAACAAATATCTCTCTACTTGGCAAATTAGCAGATTTGTCATGGTAATCGCTGTAAGACAATAAACATGAAATCCTGCCATGACATTTTTATGGAATCATTTTTCCAACTAGAAGAATTTTTGTAAATAATGCTGCATGAGCTTTACTAGCATTAAAAACACTGGGAATGATTTTCCCCTGTGCCTAAGCTCTGCTCAGCACAGCAGTCTGGGAGGGGGAGCAGGGATGTGGGAGGAGATTATCAAGGAATTAGTTCTCTCTGACTCTGAGGGCTCATCTGCACAGAGGTGGGTCCTGGCATATATTTGCAGA
Source organism: Callaeas wilsoni (assembly GCA_013398955.1). Classification (NCBI taxonomy): domain Eukaryota; kingdom Metazoa; phylum Chordata; class Aves; order Passeriformes; family Callaeidae; genus Callaeas; species Callaeas wilsoni. The sequence goes on along the minus strand of VWPU01011416.1, from coordinate 30,197 downwards.
GACACTGAAGTGCCCCAGCTCTGGTGTCAGCAACTGTGGTGCCAAGACAGCATGTGGGCAGTGTTTGAGTGGGACACAATGGGGCTAGGTGCAGAGCTAAGAGCCAGAATATCCCTCGAGAGGCAGCAGCTTCCAGCAGCTCCCACGAAACCTCTAGTTCTGCTGAGAAGAGAACTGCTGCCTCACACAGCGAGATACAGGCATGTGGTGTCTTGATTGCTTGGGAGGAAGGGCCTACTGGATTTCTACCAGCACATTTAACCTCCATTTCAGGAAAGCAAAACACAGTCTTGAACGGTTACCTGGAAGGGTTGCTTTCCAGTATTTTTCAGCTAATATAACTATTACTTAAGGGTTGTTGTATGATCCAAACAGAGAACTGAGATAGCAGGGAAAAAACTTTATCTTTCTTCTTCTCCATCATGCCCACTGTACTGCAGAAGTAGTAAAGGAGGATGAAGGGTGAATCTGCTGGTCTTATGTCAACTAAGTGTTCCCTGCTTTCACGCTGGGACAGTTTTCAGCTGGCTCATTCTGCCCAGACTGTACTCAGGCATGGATTTCAGAATCTGACCCAAAGTCTATAACTGCAGCCTACAATACAGCTTTTCTGGATAATATACAGCAATATAAGCTTGAGATCACACTGCGTCACTGAGAGCAAAAAAGAATCCGAGACGAAAAGAGACTGTGGGGATGAGGGACAAATGGAGAGCACAGTTGTAAACACATCAGATTGGACCCACAAAATAAATTATAGAAAATGCTTTATGTAGGTAGCCTGAAGAAAAGGTTTAAAAAAATTATGTATCTGGAAAAGATGGCTCAGAGATGCTTAATATTTTCAAAGGGAAACAAGGGTAATTACTTCCTGGATGTTCAATTTAAGTAAGTCATATAAATAAAGCTTATAGGTGCTTTGCAAAGGGTCTAAAGAAAATGTCTCTCTCCATATTCCATCTCAGTATCAGCTGTAGGCAAGAACAAATGTCTGTCACACTCTGGTCCAGTAAAAGAAGGACAGAGAATCCAATATTTGGCTCTGGGCTTCTTACCTGGTAGATTAAGTTATTCTGACAGAATTGGTATGAGGATTTGTCATTATCCTAAGGAGCTTGTTCTTCTCTTGCTGTGTTGCCTACGGAGCCCACTGAGCTAAATGGGATCTAATAAGAAGGGAAAGATGACATTGCATTTAGGAAGAAAATGGAATGATTCCTGCGCCTTTTTCAAGTGAGGACAGTCTCTGAAAGCTTGAGGCTATAGTCAGTGTCCTTACAAATTATCCTCAGAGGAGCCTGCCCCAATCTCTCACTAACAGCACTGCCAGGTGGAAAAGATGGTATTCACAGATTGCAAAACCAGGCGATACCACCTAATCCAACCTTCTGCATAAGGGAAGCAAGAGATGCATATTCAGTGATGCTTCTGTTGAACTTAAAACCTGAAGCACCCATGTACTCCTTTTAGGCAGCACACCTCTATTGTCCATGCAATCCCTGCTCTATCATAGTTAGTCTTGTAGGGCCCATGGTCTTCCAGAGGAACAGAAGCATGTGAGAGCTTTTTTATTTCTAAACCTTACAGGAACCAGTGAAAAGATATCAGCTATTTATACCAGTATTGACACACATTTCATTTCCTTTGTGTAAATATGCCTCTGTGTAAATATGGGTGTTTAATAATATACCAATATGCACAAAATACGTGCATAAACATCATATGGGCACACAGAGAGTATTATATTAATGGGTTTAGATCTGCTTACACTCTGAAAAGTCACTCAGTGACACCTGCTTGTTTCACTAATATTTTCCAGAAGGAGTTCTAAAATCATTGTAGAGGAAAGGGCATACAGAATATTTTTATTCAAACATATTCATCATAAATATATGCTAAAAACCCTCCAGTTGAATTAGGAGCTTCAGATATTCAAAGTATTTTGAGTATTCTAGCAGCAGCTAATAAAAGGAATTTGGATTGTATTTTAGAAATGTTTCTGTTTCTTTCTTGCATTCACATGAAAACTGCCTTGCCCCAAAAATAGGAAACTCATTACTGATTTATTTTTCTTTTCTAACATTTATGTATATATATGTATATATATGCACACATACTCATATAGTAGAGACAAAAAGAAATCTCAAATATTTCTGCCTTGTGTTAATACAAACAGTAAGGCTTCTAGAAGGTTCTACATGCTGTAAGATCCACTTGTCTTTTCAAAATCTTAGAAATCTTAGATTCACTGTGATGAGCAGGTAAATCCTTAAATAAATTAATAATTTTTCAAACTAGTGCTGGAGTCTTACAGATATGCTTTACTTCTAGCTGAATTTGTCCCTGTAATCTAGATCGTCACATTAACAGCAAAAGGAGAAGTGTACGAGAGATCATTATCACTTTCGTATTTCCCCAGCAGGTCCATTTCATCAGACTATGAAGGAAATAATTTAATATAGCTAGAGCAACCAGCCTGTCTTGTTCCTACCTCCTCACTTGTGGCCAGAGAAAACAGGTGTTTTGTTGGTTCCTGGGGCTGTGCTACACTGCATGTAGGGTGCACCTCAGGTCTTTCTTTTACTGTCCTCTCTCCCCCAACTCTTGGTTTGCAGGAGCTCTCCTTAGCTCTGAGATGTTTGTCATCCTCATGCTCTACCTCTGGCTTGGGATCGGACTGGCCTGCGCCGGCTTCTGCTGCCACCAGATGCTGCTGATCCTGCGTGGGCAGACACGGTACCAGGTGCGGAAAGGAATGGTGGTAAGAGCACGGCCCTGGAGGGAGAACCTGCAAGAAGTCTTTGGCAAGAAGTGGCTGCTAGGACTTCTCATCCCTGTGCCAAACGTGGAGAGTAACTACCGTAGGCAGAAAGAGAAATAAAATCTCCGTACGTGTGTGTGCATCCCACGCACACAACGCCTTCCCTGTTCTCTCCCACTGTCTCCTGGATCACTACAGAGCTGGGCTACTCCAGCTCTCGGGATTGCAGCCGCTGTGGGAGGAAAGGATGGGCTATCAAACAGAATAAATTTAGCATATTAACGTGGAAATCACAAACCATGTAGATGAGATACTGCAGCTTAGTAGTCACATCACTGCACCTGCATATGTGGCAACAGTGTTTGAACTAGCAGAAAACTTAGTCAGAACCTCCTGTGGCTTCCTGTCTGAATCCCCCAGTTCCCAGCCCCATTAGTCACCCTATATAGTCTTAACAAACTGCAGCAGGAGCCTGGGCTGTTGTGGAAGACTGTAAAAATAGTGTCTAGTCTTTGGGACAGTTTTGTGGCGTGCCTTTTTGGCTCTTAAATACTTGAGGTAACTTCACATGAGAGCATAATTCCAGAAGCGTTTGGACAATGATCTCAGGTACATGCTGTGATTCTTGGGATTGTCCTGTGCAGGGCAAAGAGTTGGATTTCGATGATCCTTGAGGGTCCCTTCCATCTCAAGATATGATTCTTGATTCACAATACTGAGAAGCCCTTAATGACAGAACTGCAATGCAATCAAGCTGTCCTAGGAACAGGCTATGAACATAGTTAATGCATCAGGTAAACCTTCTCTCCACAGGCTAGAAAATCAGAAGGAAAACAAATAGAAATTGAGAATTTCTCATTTCTGTTCTTGATCTGTTCCCTACACAATGATAGGTCAAGACTGTAGCTCTACTACTTATTTTTAGCAATCCTTTCTCCGGTGACAGAGTCCAGGCAAAGCTGCCCTTTTGACAGGGAGCAGCAAGCAGATAAATCATGATCAGAGGAGGGACAAGGAGAAGAAACCACAAAGGTGAATGAAAATGCTGTGTTTGAGAAGCTGTGTGATGAGGCAGGCTGTGCATACCTGTGAGAGAGACAGAAGGAAGTGTGGCCACACAGCAAGCAGTTGGGAGGGTGCCAAGAGCATTGCTGCTGTGTCAGAATCCTGATGCATCACCCTCTCACAGGGGACACTTGCACCATTACTGCTGTGAAGAGTTCAAAATCCCAGAAGACAGGGAGGTTTTCCAGCCCATCAGGGCACTTCATTTTGCACTAAAACAAACAGAAAAATGTTTTTCTCAGACATCCCTGCCACACTTTAGTTACAGGCTCTCCAGGGCAATTCCCTCTTGCATTGCTGCAGAAGGGTAAAATCATCCATGTTATAACTCTATTAAGGATGTTAATAGAATTACTACAGGGATTAATCAACTTCATGTGTCAGTTGTTTTTTAGCTGCAGCAATAGCCCATTAGATCAGTGCAGAGATCCTATGCTTATAGATGCCTTAAGAAAGGATACCATGACATCTCTACCAGGATCTTAGCACTGGATTCCCCAGCAGCTGCAACGAGAAGCCTCTGTTTTGGCAAACTGTATCAGCTTATGTGGACTGGATAGGAATCCATTACTTCTCTTTAATAGGCTTGGGAGTATGATGACAAGCCGTGAAAAATGTTATTTCTTCCTCAGAAATGCTCTTGGTGCACTCCTGGTAGTGGAATGCACCTTGCTTTCATCCTTGCATTTCTCACAAGCCAGAATGGAGTCACTGATTCCTACAGAATTTGTAACCATCTTTGACTGCTTTACACTTGAATACACGTTTGAATCAATAACAAACCAAGTCTATTGTGATGAGCAGAGTAACCTTGAAAATATACTGGAAAAACCCTTGGCTGGATAACTAAAACCTGGAGGATACACATACTTCCACGCTGTGTGTGTTCGCATGAACACACCATTGTTTCCGTGTGTAATATGCTGTATTTTCTCTAACAGTGAACAATAAAAGGTATTCTGATTTTTTACAAGAGCTGTATTGTGCTTTTTGACAGTTAGCTGTCATTAGCTGTCTCTGTGCATTTGTTACAGCATACACACGGACGTGTCAAAGGAAGAAATTAGGATTTGTTTATTGGCTTTGCCAATAATTCATCATGTGATTTTTGACGAGTCTTTTCATCCTCCCTACTTTAATGTAATGACCAATCTAAAAATGCATCTAATAAACAATTTGCAGATCCATTCTAATTTCTATTTATAAATTACATTACCAAACTCATAGCTTGTCAACTCAAAGCCATGTGAAAATTAAGCTATTATCAACACCCACAAACAGCATCTCGACATAAATTATTCCGTCCTGGCAAACGGCGTCAAGGTGAGCAGACAGTCACCTAGACGCTGGAACCAGAGCCAGAGTCTCACGCCATACACTTTGCCTTGGAAAGATTATTCTTATTCCACAGACTTGCGAATCTGACTTCCCCACTTTTGTAGACTTAAAGACAACAAGTTTTCAACATTTCAGCCAGAAGCTGCCTCCCACCACCCGAAATTATGATTTGACGTCTTTGCCCTCTGCTTTTGGCTTTTGAGGGACACTGCAGTCTCGGGCAGCTCATGGCACTTGGCACCTGCTGCCACAGTGCCTCGAGCTGTAAAGCTCCTTAGGGCTGCACACTGAGAAGGGCAAAACAACTCAGAGTTTCAGTGGGCCACTCTGCAAGGACAGAATCCAGCCAGTACAACATTAGTTGCCCATGAAGCCTGTTGCCTCTTCACGTCAGGGCTGGATCATGCCTGGCCCTTGTGTCAGGGTTACAGCTGTCTGCCCTTACCACAAAATTTCAGTGCTTGCAGAAGCACAGACAGATTCCAGTTTGAGTCACTTTAGCACAGTGCACAGCTATTCTTCCTGTCAGACACCTGTGTTCCTGGCTGGAAACTGCCGCATCACCATTTTATGCCGCTAAATGGTTCCTTTGCAGCAAACTACTGGGTTTCAGCAGTCGTGGTGGGACTTTCAGGTGGATACAGCCTTTACAGTTACGATCCTCTGGGACGGAAAGAGCTATAAAAATGTAACATTAGACTGACCCTGTATGTTGGCTTATTTCTCTGCTCATTCCCAAGTGTGCAGACTGCCCTGTTTGGGGTAGTGGTTCTGCAGGAACAGTTAAGAGTATTTTTTTTAATTAGTCAGCTGCCTGACATCCCTTCCCTGTCATACCTTTCTATACTTACAGAAATCCTTGGCAAGAAAATGTAATGGGGCTCAACAACTGTGAACAGAACCTTTGCTCTTAGCTATGATTTAGTAAATGAAGGCTGAGCTCAATGGCAATGTCGCAAATTCTAAATCTGTTCAATGGCTCTAAAGTTTTCTAAGGATAAGTAATAAAAGCTTCTCATCTTCTGTGCTTAAAGAGTCATTACTTACTATTTGCATTTCATTACATAGCAGCTGCAATAGCAAATATATTTTGGAACATGATTTCTTGTGACAATGTCTAAATACTTGCTAAGGTTTTAAAAATAAAGCACTTAGGCTTCTCTGGCTTTGGAAAATCAGATGACCACCAGATTTCTTCTCTGGTAATGCTAGTGGCTGAAGTAAAAGCTCCCTGTTGCTAAAGACCTTGCAGAGAAACCACAGATGTTTGCTTAGTGGCTTGTCTATTTTAAGTGTGACTATCTGAAAAAATGGTGTCACCTCTTAGGTTTCAGAAGTCTTTGCAATGGCTGTATAGAGGAAATTAAGGGATGCAACTCTGAAGTAAACCAGAAATCTGTTCTTATGTATAGTAAGAATCTCATACAAAGTAAGTAGTAGATGGTGTTCCTCTTCCTCTGCACTACCGGGTGGCCCTGAAGGCCTGCATGCCAAAAGGTCTTCATTAGATATCCTCAGAGGATATAGAGTTAAAACATAAAAGTCTCAAGTAATAAGGCACCGGGAACATAGGAGAAAAGATGACGTGAAATAGCATTTATCTTAAGAAATAGCCAACTCAAGGGAGATGATCACAGTCTAAAAATACTTTCAAGGAGACAGACTGAATGAATGAGAAGACTCATTAGCTGTGAGGATATAGCTGGAGAAGGACAAGCAGTCCTGGACTGAAAGAAAAGCTGAGGTCGAGAGCAATCAGAGAAAGTGGCCCCAGTGAGAGCAGAAGTGATTTGATGTATGTAGGGATGATGAGAGCCATCAGGCAGTATGAGGTATGACAACAGAATTCAAGTTAACTTCATTGATTGTTGGCTGAAGGGACACAAAGAAAGTTAAGAAAACTCATTGCTAATCACTTTCTGCTCAAAAACCCTTAAAGCCCCAGCAGAGCCAAAAGGGTTTTTCTCTCTTGAACAGCAAATTATGCTACAAGAAGGAGATGCATGGACAGAAACCATAAGCAGCAACAGCAGAGTCCCTATAGTTCTCTCTGAGTTATTTAAAGACTAGCCAGAACTATCATAGTTGGAGTAAAGTAATGACCTACTTGTCCAATGCAAATAAAGGGAGAAGAAAATGTAAACCTATGTGGAGTCTCTGTGTCCTGCTAGATATTTAATGCTATGGAAACACGTCAGACAACAAACAGCAAGATGGTCTCTAATAATGACATGTCCACATGTGGGTTTTTTGCTTTCCCAACTCTTTTCCAGAAAGCCAGGGGAATAAAGAATCCTTGCAGATTACACCTAAAGTCAGCAAATATGGACCAAAGAGTGCTTCAGTCCTCTTATGGAGTTATCCTGGCAGCAGCCTTGTCTTCATTACACCAAAGAGCTTTTAGCATTGATTGTCCTACTGAATCTAACTGGCAAGTGATGTCAGAGCTCCAGCATGCCAGTCTCATGTCTCTTAAGGTTTTTGGAGCCAGATTTTTCTAGTCTCCCCAGATGTTTACAAATAAAAGTCATAAGTTCTCAAGTACTAGTGTGTAGTGGGTTGATCCTGGCTGGACACCGGGCACCCACCAAAGCCCCTCTGGACAGGGGAGAGAAAATATAACTAAGGAAGGGTTCATGGGTTGAGATAAGGTCCAGGAGAGATCACTCACCAAATATCGTCTCGGGTAACAGAGATTAGAATTGGGGATATTAATTGAATTTATTACTAACAAAATCAGAGCAGGATGATAAGAAGTAAAATAAATCTTAAAAACACCTTCTCCCCACCCCTCTCTCCCCTCCTTCCTGAGATCTACCTCCTCTCCTGCAGAGCAATGCAGGGAGATGGGGAATGGCGGTTATGGTCAGTTCTGCTGCCAATCAGGGAGAGGAGTCCCTCCCTTGTTCCAATGTGGGGTCCCTCTCACGGGAGACAATCCTCCACAAACTTCTCTAACATGAGTCCATCCCATGGGCAACATTTCTCCATGAACTGCTGCAACATGGGTCACTCTTCCATGGGGTGTAGTCCTTTAGGCACAGCCTGCTACAGCATGGGTCCCCCTGGGGTCACAAGTCCTACCAGGAAACCTGCTCCAGCGTGGGCTCCTCTCTCCTTGGGTCTGCAGGTCTCTGCCAGGAGCCTGTTCCAGCAGAGGCCTCCCACAGGTTCACAGCCTCCTCTCAGGCATCCACCTGCTCTGGCATGGGTCTCTGCCACAGGCAGCAGGTGGATCTCTGTACCCCTGTGGTCCTCTGTGGGCTGCAGGGGCACAGCTGCCTCACCGTGGTCTTCACCACAGGCTACAGGGGAATCTCAGCTCTGGAACCTGGAACACTTCCTTCCTCTCCTCCACTTGGTGTCCTGCAGTGTTGTTCCTGTCACGTATTTTCACCCCGCACCTCTCTGGCTGCAATTACATCTGCTCAACAACTTTTTTTCCTTCTCAAATACGTTATCACAGAGGTGTTACTATAATTCCTGATTGGCTCAGCCTTGGTCAGCAGCATATCCATCTTGGAGCCACCTGGCATTGACTCTGCGGGACATGGAGGAAGCTTCTGGCAGTTTCGCACAGAAGCCACCGTGTAGCTTCTCCACTACCAAAACCTGGCCATGCAGACTCAATATACAGTGTCATACACTGTTTGCACAGTGCCTCATTTAATATGTTGTCAGTCACCTTAACAGTTGTTCCAGACTTGCTATCGATTAAAAATAAAATGAGCATGTTGATCAGTTTACTTCACAAGAGGCAAGGCGGGGGCAATAGCAAGCTCTGTGTGCCAAAGTTTCATTTGTCTGCTACAGATTTTACTGTATATCCACCAGCTTAGGGGAATGCACAACCTCTGGCCTGTATTTCAGCTCTTTTGCTCAGTCTGTCTTTACCACCAGTCATTTCAAAATTATCATGCCTAACTGTAAGATTTTCATTAGCTGTTAGGTCAGTCTTCTAGCTGCTTGTGTTGGACAAGAAGAGAGGAGGACCTGAACCTATGTATCATCAGACTGTTGAAAATACAATAGATTGGTTTGTCATCACAACATCTTTAATAATCTTATATATTCACTGGGCAATGGAGTTAATACAGTAGACCCACACAAGAGTCTGTAGGAGTTAACAAGAAACTGCTGAATGCAGCCTTCTCACAGAGGCTGTAATCAAGGAATTATGTTATCATCCAGAACTGCTTGAGACCAGAGATGAGCTTTATGGTTAGTGACAGGAAAAAAAAGAGACAGATCAACTGGGACTCCGAATGGTTTATAATTGCCAGGAGGAAACTGTTGACCAGTACAACAGAAGCAATCTTTGTAGATCCAAACATGAACTGTCAAAGCCAAACAGTCCCACTAAGTCAGATGCTATGAAAGCTGCTTTGAGAAAAAACTTCAACATAGCATTACCTAAAGGGGAAAGTGATTCACTAATTAAGATTTCCCAAGAACTCAATGCTAAGATCAATGTTTTGAGTCCTTCAAGACTTGGAGAGCCTGTCCCCCTACTGACAACTTTCAAGAATCAGTTCTTTATTAATGTCCACTGAGTTTGATATTTAAAGCTGTCACTAGATGTTCTCCCAAAACATGCAGTGCTATATTGAGTGGTTTACTCGATACTGAAGACCAGCATAGGTTATCCCAGTAGCAGCCATTGATACTATGATTTTCTTCTCCAGGGAACACATGAAACACTCAGTGGGATGGATTTGTCAGAGAAAACCTTGATTAACCAAACAGTTTATTACACTACAGAAAACTTGACTGAGATTATTATTGTCAAGAGAAATAATTTTTCCTTTTCAAGCCATGGTACAGGTATAAAATAAATCTTTTGGACTGATCTATCAGTAGTATGCACTGGAAGTAGTATGCACTAAACTGCAATTTACTGACAGCTCTTGCCGTCTTCCTTTATACTTCATTGTCACTAACCATCCAAGGAAATAAGTCAATTTGTGAATATGAAGCTACTGAAAGAAGCCTAAGAAAGCAAAATGTGGCAACGAAATTCTACCTAGGTATCAGCTGTACCGTTCACGGAGACTTAAAATCTCTTTTATAGCTCTGGAAATGAAGCTCCAAAAACCATTATAATTTCATGCCACAAGAAAAGGTGAAATTTCAAATCAAACTCTAAGACTCAGTTTCCATCTAGCAGAACTGGAGTGTTTCCAGTGTTTCCAGTGGGATTCAGCCCACCATCACCTCAGATCATTCCATTGCTTCAGGACAGACAGGCATGTCAGAAACTTGACTGTATAATCAATGCAGCTGGAGGAACAGCCAGCCTGGGCAGAGCCAATACCTGCTGCAAGAGATGCCATCAGCTTAGGAAAAAATGTTACTATCCAGGCTGTTAACAGGGCACTAAAAGCCCCCTAGTTCAGATAAGGATCTTTCCTGTAAGACAGAAGCTTCCCCTCAGATCCAGCTACATCAGACTGCAGGCCAACACCACATTTCTCCCTTTGACCATCTCTTTTTGGCTTTGTGTATGGACTACTTCTCATAAACTAATTTGACCAAAACTTGTCCAGCATCTTCTGTGAAAGGATGAATTTCAGCAGAGGCTTATTAGGATATGTATTATATTGATGGGAAAAGAGAAGGAAAGTGTGAAATATGTGAAAGAGTATGCCAACCCAGCCTGGAAATTATAGCATGAAGGACAAGTTGACATGAGCCTGCAGAATAAGATGGCAGCATTTTAGACTGCATATGGACTTGAAGCAAAAAATTACAATAAACTTTTTCCATAGCTCTGTAATGCAGAAAGACATGGAATATTATATTCAGCTTTGCCTTTATTAGTCAACCAAATGGAGTTCAAAGAAAAGACATACGTGATTAAGAAGCTGAGAAATGGATCTGTAAGATTTAAAAAACTGTTGTATTTATCTAGCTCAGGAAACTACAACTAAAGTGGATGCAAGGAAAATGTGACGACAACCCATGTATTTTGGAGGGTGGGAAAAATAATTCATGTTGGACAAACAAGCATCAACAAGAAACAGTGTTCAGTGTAAGAAAAGGAAATTATATGTTAACATTTCATGAAATACTTCCAAACAGCAGTTCTTCCACTGTCAGCCTTTGGAATAAACTTAGGTTAGAGAAGTTGAAATCTTCGAATCTAGGGAGCTACAGAATGAGGAAGGTAAAGAACAGTGAATAGGGAAGTGCCTGCTGTTGCTGGAAAAATAAATAGTAATAGTGGGAAAAATAAAACAGAGAAGCTTCCACTTTTTACCTAGACAGTTGTTCAAGTGTAATCCAAGAGGAGCTATCCTTTCCTATTCCATGTTTCACTTCTCGCCATCTCATCTGGGTTCAAACTATTTATTAGTACCAGTGCTAATTTATTCAGTAAAAGTAACATGAAACCGAAATAGTAGTGTAAATCAAGTTATACATAGGTGATATGTGTTGAAAGAAGCAAAACCCAGTGTTTTTGTGTTCTCTTCATAAGCATGGTATTAGAGCTTGATTCCCACATGGCTTCTGTTTGTAAATGCTTCAGCAATGATTGAGGGAAGGCCAAGAATATCCCAATGTTATTTATATTCCTAAAGTAGTTTTTGTTCAATGATGAGTTACAGTGCTATTTCTCAGAATTTCAATAGGACTAAGAGATACCCTTAAGCCTCTTATGTTTTTACCCTTTTTTATACTTTTAGAGACTGTCAGAATGACCACTCTGTGTCTGTGCAAACTGAAGAAAACATACTTATATTTCTATTTTACTTTTTTTAACCTTGAAATGAACAGTTGGGTGTGTTAATTTCCCATAACACAACTTTCAGATGGTTTGGAAAAATGCTGCCAGCTAAGGGTAATGTGAAGACCTTCAAATAGAGCAGCTACATAAACACTTGCAAACTGAGATGTCATATAAGATTTAAGATCACTTTTGAATTCTGACATAATTTTAAGACAGTTTTTCTTTTTCTTTTTCTTCTTTACTCTTGCTCCTTTTCCCCCTCCTTCCGAATAATACATGGAAACATTTTTGATAAAACACAGCAGGTCATATAGAAAAGATTTACATGGAAGAATTGGGAGACCTTTACAGTATGTGGGAAATACCAAAGACGAGAAAGCAGACATTTCATTAGCTCAGCTATTATTATTTATGAATCAACTAGAATGACCTTTTATACCTCTTTGATAAAATTTACTTACTGAAACCTCAGTGGAAATGTATCCAATCCATAATTTAGATTTTCAGCAAATGCCTAAAATTAAAGTTCATATTTAAGTTGAAGTGTTAAGAGGCTGTACAGATTTTCACTCCCCACAGGAAGTTCCTGAGGCATAAGAAGCATTACTCTGATGGTCAGATGTCTCCAGCACTACATCAGAAAAAGTAATGATTTTGCAGTTAAATAGCCAAATGTCGAGTCTTTTAACAAATGTGAATTTTGGGAGGAAGGCTCAATCATCTGGGTTATATAGGTGCAAAAATGGCAAGACTGTGCCCCTAAAGATTCTTTAAGGCATACAAACATTCCACTCCTTAATGCACTACTATAGATTAGAAGCCATCTGAGATTGTTTCAAAAATTTTCACTGTCTCAAAAGTCAGTGCTTACAAGTCCTGGTCCTTTTTACTTTAGTCTCTGACAAATCCCAGCATCTCTCCAACAAAACTGTGCAAACTATGTAAACACATGAAAGCAAGCAGGACAGAAGCTTCATGGATGAAGACAATAATGAAAACACTCAGTCCTACAGGTAGCAGAGAAGTGTATCTCAGTGCAGAAAAGATTTGAGCATATTCTTAGCTTCTAGCACAGACATAATCCCATAACTGCAGCTGCACTATTCATACCTTTCATTTTACTCATGTGTTTTGCAGGTATGCTGGTTAGACTGCAGTACTCAATGACTTCCAGGACTGCATTGAGAGCATTTTTCTGATTTCAAATATTGTAAATTTTTAGATAGAATATTGTGACATCTGGTAAGTCTCCAGGATTTGACCTCAGTTTCATATGTTGCATTATTACAGTTATGTGAAGAGGTTGACATGCTGGAAAGGAAAATTACATGTGTGGGCATAAATTAATACATGATGGAGGGGCACAACAGATGTCTGTTTACACCACAAAAGGTTTTTCTAGTGTCTGCAACACAGCCAGCTAGCACTCTATCCATTCCCCTAGCCTTATCAACCTCGAGATATTTATAAAAGCTTCCCTGGATAGGCACAGAAGTAGAGCTATCAGTCAGCTATATTTCCTCCTTTCAGTTTTCCATGCCATAAGACAACAGTCTCTATACTCACTTGTGGAATTACATTAGGGAAATTAGTGCAGTGAGTATGTAGTTTAATCTATTAACATGAAACAAAATGTAGGTTAGTATAACCACACAAATGCCCAGCCTTTAGAAAATCTAGCACCAGAACCATGACAGCCCACAGCCATGACTTGTTCCAATTCTTATACAAGAAGCTTGAAGCAGTTTATAATAGGGAATAAGTTTTGCTTTTCTCATTTTACAGCTGAGAAGATCAAAGTGCCTTCTACAAGGGGAAACAAGAAACTGAGCCTGGGGCCATCTCAATTCCAGCCATATGTTATTGTTTGAATTATTTCATGCAGCAGTACCAGTGCAGTGCCAAGTGCTTTTGAGGTGGGTGTGATTTGTGGGATTAAAGCAACAAATTTAAGCCTACAGCATATTTTTGGCTGGAGGAGAGGAAGGAGCACTCAATGAAAGCAGCAAGTTAGTTCCTCTTCACCACCAAGACACATTCTGGCTTGTATATCTAAACCATATGGGGAAAAAAAAATCTTTGTGTTTAAAAACAGATTTTTAAAAAGAAACCTGGAAAACTGGTCTACTGTGTGGACAGTTACATTGAAATCTATTTTCATGCATCTATGAGAAAAATCTTTGGTAACATTTGTGTTCAGTATTCTTTTCCCTTCCTTTGCCTTTGTTCTTTCTCCTTTACTAACAGCTTATTTATGGTATTAATTTTGTAGAATTTACTTCATCTTTTTCCACTTTCTTCACGTCAAATTGCCGAGATTTTAGGTGTCAGCCATATGGCAACCAGTCCCTCACTCAAAGTTCCCTTATTTTATCTTCTACCTGAACTGACAATTTAGACTGTAGAAAAGCAATGGAAAACTACAGTGCATTGACAACAGTGTGTGATTTAAAACAAATACTTTCTCATGCCAAGGAAATATGGAACATTAATAGTAATCTCTAAAGTAAGACTGACAGCTGATGCTACGCATTGTAAATATCACATTTTTATCAAGATCTTTTTTGAGTTAATAAGAAAGAGACCGGGTCAAATCTCAAAATAAGGAAGAAGTTCAAAAGCAAATGTTAGACAGTGCTAATGGCACTTGTAGGACATTAAGTGTGAACCCAATAGCCAGTATCAATTTCATGCTGTTATGTGTGCTTAGGTTAGAGAAGTTCTCACCTGGAACTTGAGTGCCTTGGAAATGTATGAAGATCCAAGAAGAACCGAGTGCTGTATACTTGCTCTCATCCCAAACAGAAAACAATCTCAGGCGAATTCAGACTTAATTTTAGTCATATTTATATTTTGAAGGGGCCTAAAAGGGATGTGGTAGCCCATTTACTGAAAAATGATGTGTTAAGGACTGATCTTGCATCAGAACAGGGTGTGATAAAGAAATTACAAAAGCATGCCCAAAGATAAACCAAGTTGTGGAGAACAATGGAGTGTTTTCCTCCTTTCCCCATACTAATATGAGAGGTAGGCAGCGGCTTGTTATTGTTATTGTCATTATATTTTATGAAATAGTGAATCTCTGTGTGGCTACTGAGCACTTGGTTGTTACTGAGCTGACTGCCAGAGCAGTGAGATGAAGCAAGAATGTGGGCACGCCTCTGAGGCGTTCATCTGCAGATAAACAGATGTTATAATGTGGAAACAGGAAAAGTGGTATCAAGGCATCACTTGCCCTCTGGAATGGAAGGCATCCATCTTCTTCCATTCACCCAACAAAGCTCACTTACACATTTCACATCAGATGGCTGTAGTATCTCAGGCTGGTAGATGTTTAGATGCTGGAGAAGCAGGGGAATTTGAAAAAAAAACAAGCCTTAGAAACTGCAAGTATCCTTCCCACAACTTTGCTGGCTCCAGGATCAGGCAGAGGCAGTGTATCACTCTTCTTCTAACACCACTGTTTTAAGCTTGGCTGCGGAAAAAACTGAATGGGATAACAATTTTAACGTGCAGGCAAGTCTGACTCTTGCATCCCAGTCTTTCAAAGGAATAGAGCCTTTGGCCACGAGGTGTGTGTTCAGAGGGCCCAGCTTATTTCTGAACTGCTAGAAATAGGGCCCCTGGTTTATCTGTGCACCAATATCTCACTCTCAATGACAACATCTGTGTTAACTACAGTCTCTTAACAGTCTCTACCCAAATGCTGCTACTGCACAGGACCAGGAGCACTACAGCAATAGACCTCAGTGCAGTTACTTGCTCTGCTCTGTCCCAGTTTGGGTTGGCTGCAGCTCCCATTATGCATCTGGAGGTGTTTCACTATTTAGATGATTACCATCAAGCTCAGACTTTCATACTTGCACAATCATTTTGCAATCAAATGTTTTGGAATACTTTCTGGCCATTTATGACACAATTAATCTCAGCAACCCACTTTCAGAATGTTCTAAAAAAGCATTAATGTGTAAGTGTTCTGCAAGCATGGTTAGTGATAGGATGTTGAACAGTGAGAACCAATTTCACTTTGATATAGACTATCCTATTCTGACTTCTGAGCATGTTTGGATATGTATAACATTAACATTTGCATGGGAGACAATACTTAGCAAGAACACAAAACAATAGGCATTGCTAACATTCACCCCGGGTAAAGCAGCTTTCCCACTGTCCACTCGTATTTCACACTTTGCACACTAAATGCTGTCCATTTCATGAAATAGTCACTGCACTGAACTCTGCCTCTGGCAAATGTAGAACAAGACCTATCCAGCACCATGATGTCTTATGCCAAACAAAACCCTTTTTTTTTTTTTTTTTTAAGTAGAATTTTTAGGGTGAAAAAATGGTATTTGTACTCACTAAGCCAGCGATTTTCTCAGGAGATGCTGTTTCATCCTCACTTACTTGGGATCTCTCAGTCTCCTCTGCTATTGCAAACAACTGAGCAGTTTTGACTGGCTATGTGGGCTTCTGCATCTTCAGCATGAGGTGGTGGAACCATTCTTCAAAACTGGAGTCCTGTTTCTTGTACAGGCAACCCAAAATAATCCAGGTGAAGGAGATGCAGGTTTACCTCATTTCTTTAGAGAAATAACATCTTCCCCCTTTCCCATAGTCCAGACTATTTCCATGGTGCTTGAGGTTCACTGAAAAATGAATGCTATGACTAACCCTGACAAACACACTTTGAGCCAAAAGACTTTTTCATTTTTAAAAAAAAGCCGCCTGAGTTTTCCATTGAAAACATACAGATTTTTCAAACAGTCCTATCCGTTAAAAACCACTAAGGATTGGTTTTCTGTCTGTTATTGGACTTCTTAGTCCTGGCCTAAGTACTTGGCCTTAAAAAAAAATCCATACTACTGCTATGGAAAAATAGTAAGATTGTGTTAAGTGAGCATGGTAAGAAGCACTTCAGTTCCAATTAACTAAATTAATTTAATCACAATAAGAACACAAAGAAAATTAAGAAGTTGATGAAACTCCCCTTTGGCCCTGGAAAGTCCATTTCCTCCATTTCTTAGTATGTATGAGATGCAGAAGAAATCTTTGCTGGCAGCGCTTCAGTTTAAGATAAAAATTACGATGCTGCAGTGCACAATGGCAAAAGCATTTCACAAAAATTCCTGTTGAGCAATTAGAAAAGAGATGTATTATTCCTCTCAGATCATAACAGTAGCTTGATTTCCACTTCAAAAAGTAATTCAGAACATTTCAAACAACAGTTGTTATGCATTTTAAATTCAGCAAGTCTGAATAAGTTGTGACTGAAAATTTGACAGAGCTAATCAAGAAGCTCTCTGGACCACCAACACTATTTAAATGAATTTCACACTACTAGGAAGATTTCGGAGGACTGAGGTGAGGAAAGAGCTAATACAGCACCAGCTTCTCAGTGAATAGGTAGACTAATTTAAATTGACATAGCAGGACAACGGAAAGAAAAGAATGGAATAACTCATAATTTTGATTATTCCAGGACACAAAAAACAAAACTAATTGAAATTACTAAAGCTTATAAGAAATAGAGCTGGTCAGATAAAACTGACTCCTTGTACTGATCAGCTAGAATTAAGAATTGGTTAAAGACAAAGCCAACGCACATGTAGCATTTATACTACTGATGGGCATTTAAGTGTGGCACATGACAGACTGAAGCCAGATTTATACAAAATTAACTGGCTGCTATGAAATATGTAGCAACTATGGTTTCCAAATTGTATACAGACATCCATTAAGCACAATCTTCTATTCTTATTTTAAAAATGTGTTCTTTATTATAACATTATTTAATATTATTTTCAACAATTGAAATACAAGATAAAATTACCTTTAAAGTCTCATCTAAAGATGAAAAAGTCTCAAAGGAGAGAAGCAGAGAAAACTAATTAATACAACTGGCCACTTCCTAAAACCAGCTTGCTGTTTTCTGGCTGCAAACTGCATTCAAAGGAATGTGGAAACATACAGGACAGGACTTCACCAACCACAGACACAACAGGCACAGGGATTACTTATACTTCAAATCTGATGTCATGGCCAAGACTGTTACAAAAATGAGGTAGAGTAGCAGTAGGGAGAGTTGATACTGTACAATTCTTTTAGCAGTCCTGTTTTGCTATTAGTGTTCCAATTAAAAATGCATTTAAATTATTTTAAAGGATCCAAAGAAGAGTGCCACAGACAAATAGAGGATCCAGAAGCCTTGAGTCTATTTACTTACTTTAAAAAAGAAAGCTGAATAGTGACTTGTTCAGTTTGTAAATGCCTACAGTGAAAACAGCAATGTCACACCATGCACTTCAGTTTAGCAGGCAACAGACAAAAGATCTGACAGCTGGATATGGAAAGATTACAAATTCAGGCTCAATATAAGAGGCATGTATTTAACAGTAAGAAATTATACTTTAAACAGTTTGAGTGTATTCTTAATCTTAGGAGCTTTCAAATCAATGCAGGATGCTTCTTTTAAGAATAGCTTTAGTTCAAACAAGAATTTGAGGAAGTCTTGGAAACTCTGCTCTGCAAGAGAGCAGACTGAACACATGGTGTTTCCTTCTGCCTTCTGAATCAGATTACACTGTAACTGTTAAATTTTTCTCATGGTAATACCTCAAAGGAGGTAGATTTAAAAAGGGAAGTATGCACGAGCATTTTGGACACGTAGGACCATGCAGTACAGCTGGGACCATATGGCTGCATTACACCGCCACCTGAAAGAAGCATCATCTAGGTATAGCAAGAGTGTAAAATTGTGTAGGTAGGTAGGGACCCTACATTTTTGTACCAGAAATTATGAAAATGAAAGCAGTAACAGCATGCTATGTTCAATCTAGTGGATGCCAAAAATTTTGCATGCCAGAAGATTGCTCAGCCCAAGCCTGCAGGGTACTGTTCCTTTCAGACCGTTTTTACCATGAGAAAGAAAAACAAGACAGATGCAATGCACCTGAAAGAAGAAATTCACCTTTTTGTCTCGGTGAAATAAAGGTGAAGAGGCCTGACATGCTGCAGATAGACTTAACCATGTGAAAGAAAAGGTAGTCAGAAGAGACAGAAACCTGAGTAATTCCTGCTTGAATTGCATCCATACTTTTGTGAACATAAAATTCGCAAACACTGAGTTTCCAGTCTCAGGAAACAAAATTATTCCAATTGATGGCACTCCTTTTTGGATATAAGGCAATGAGGTTCAAGTTGTCTTGTCTGGTGTCAAGTAAGAGCTTTGACCAGAATCTCTTGTATCTTACGACAAGATCTCATGCCACGAGGCTGCTGGATGCTTTGGGCATGACTGCCTAGTTCTCCCTGCAAGAGTTATGTTTGAACAAAACAAAGACCATGTAAAGACAGCCACATTTTGAAGAAATGTGTTTTGTTAAAAAGCTGGTATACAGATTTAGTTGAAGAATTTGCTTAAAGAGAGTATAAAATTTTTTACTCCAGTAATTCTTTCAGTAGCCAAGATTCTTACTTCACAATTTCAAACTTCTGCATACCCAGCTGACAGGATTAAGATGCGGCGTAGGAGTTCACCCTGCACAGACGGTGAGCATTATGTACAGTCATCATGGAGACAACAGTTCAGAGATGGAAAAATCCTTCCAGGTTGTTCATGACAGATCTATGGCAGCGGTCACCCACGACAATATATTTTTAGAGTTCTGTACAGCCCATTTCTACGCATGCTCCTCCCAGACACCCTTTAATTCATAGATACTGTTAAAGCTCACATGACTCTCTTCATAGAGATACATCATAGTATCACTTTTGGATCTGCACTTTTCCACATGGGCAACATGCTGCTGTGGAGCTGTATTTAAAGCATGCTTTGAAACCAGGGACTTTGCAGTTCAACAGCTCTAAATAACCCACAAACTTTTCAAGTACATACTTTATTTCATTCATATTTCACAGTCAGTTTCTGTAAAGTTTTAGCAAAAAGGTCATGTTCTGTAACAGAGGTGTTAGGCTACTCTATTCAGAGCTAGCAACAGGCTTTGAAAGTACAGAAAATATTTGCATTCCAACTAGAACAGTAGAATTTCAAAAAGACATAGTAAAAGTAATCAAAAATACCAACATTTATTAAAACAATATAAAAACCAGTCTGTCTGGCCCACTGAGCTACCCCATTTGTAAGTTGCCAGCAACAGCTGAAGCTGCAGCAGGCCACCTGACTGATTAGACCAAGACAGCTGTCTTCAGCTGACTTCTTAACACCAAGTCTTGCTGCTTCAAAGATCAAAAAAACCTGTGAATTCATTCCTTACAGTTTCCATTCAGAGGCTAACATTTCTGTTCAAATCTACTGGATCACTTTCAGATCCTGCCCAGAATCTGGACTTATCCTGATCCTGAAGTAGTCAACTCATGTTTTCAATGCATTTCCAAGCTAACCTATTGTATTACATTGCAGCCAAGAAAGGAAAGCCCTTATTGTTTTAAAGCTTTATCAGGGCTCCCAGGAATAAAGGCAGCTAAGAAAACTGAACAGAATGGTACCTGATGACATATTTATCACCAGAGACCTTCAACATCCTTTCTTTTTATAGATGTTGAGTTAAGGTTTCCCATTATCTAGGAATATGCTTCCTAAGGGGCCCCAGATCTAAGCATGAGTTCCAGAGTGGATTTTTCTAGTTCAGTAAATACTATTTAAGTCTGGACTGATGCCCAGCATGAGATTTCTAACCAGCTGCTGGACTTTATTCACAGATTTATTGAATATATATTTACACAAATTACACCAGCTGAAAGGCCCATTAGCTGTAAGCACACCCACTTCAGCCCACCCTCCGTACTGTCAGGGAAAAAATACATGTGGTACTATAAGGACTACAAGAGATTTCCACCAGCTAAATCTCCCTAAATCAGAGGGTACTGCCCTGCAAAGCAAGTTTTTCATTCCTTTATACTCTATTAGAGCAGTGGAAATAGAATGGAGAAGGTCACTGGTAGACTCATTTTTCCTTGTCTCAAACAGCTACAATTGGACTTCATTTTTTTTGCCTCCCTTTCATCTCTAGGTACCCTGAGCCCATTGTCTTGTTTTCTAGGGCAATCGCTTCCTAAAAATACATATTCTGAACTTCAAATTCTCCTCTCTATTTAATAGGTAGAATAAGAACTTTAGAAAAAATAGGAAAAATATCCTATGCACTTTCTCATACTTCACACCTCTAGCCCTATTACGTGTATTTGATCAATGGAACTGCCTCCTCTCCTCGTAAGAAGTTCAATTGAAAACAAGATCATCCTCTTTCATAAATGGACTAAGGTATCATCATATCTATCCTGCCAAATGTCATTTGGTGCAGATATCACAACTGATAGATTGTGTTTATATTATTACATTAATATAGACATTATTGTCCTACATTATTACATTGCACTGTGCTGCCTTCTGGGTTTGCTGGCTCAGTTTCGATATCGCCAGGCTGCGAGTTATGAGACATGGTAGTATCACAACTATATCAGGTATATAAAAAAAAGAAATGCCAGAACAGAGTCTACGAACACTTTTAAACTATTCCCATGTACTGCACCAGTCTTCAGCTGGTAGGCAGGATCCCATGAAAGGCATGGCTACTAGTTTGCTACAGCTCCACTAGGGCAAACCCTGCCACAACATTTCTCTCTAGGCTCATGGCTGGTACAAATAGGACTCACATGCCTCAACTTCTTAAGACACGTAAAGCATTTCTTTTCATCAGTGAAAAGGGTGAAATCCCTTACAAGAGAGAAGTCCCTTACAATTTCTTTAACGCACTTATTTAAGGATACTTTTATACTACGAAAATATTCTCTACAGTCTTCTGCATTACTGATTCCTAATGGCATCAGAAAATGTAAAGGTCTAGTCACAAATTAGCAAGACATCCACCCTACTTTCACGTTTCTTTTTTCAACAATCTGAAACAGATGACAGAAGGAATCAAAGCATCAAAATACCTAGTCACCTAGATGGCACTAGTTTTTGAAAACATTGTCACACAGAAAGGAACATATCACAGACGATCCAGATTTCTTAATGTTCTTAGACAAAGCCATTCTCAATTTTCTACACAAACTGCCTCTGGAAAAAAACCCTTCAGATTGCAGGGAGTGATGTAGTTAAGTGTCTAGATAACTGCAATGAAATAAATGTATGTAAAACAGCTTTTGTAACGTGACTACTGTGGCTCTCCATTAGCAAGGTCAGTATCTTGTGCACACTGTGGTGTTAGCAATATCTCAAGGCAAGCAGCCTAGGAATGCTATCAATCTATACGAAGGAAAAAATGTTTTGGAATTTGTTTTTTGAAGTTCAAACTTAAGTAGACAAAATTTTTAGAGTTTATGCAAGCTGACACACCTCCCACCCTCACTACATTCATCTGATTTCTCTAAATAAAAAAAAATGAAGGAAGAGGATGGGAGAAGGACTTATTTCACCTCACACCAACTCCCTTCACCTACTTGGAAGTGATGATGGCCCAACAGTGAGGCCTGTTCTGCTGCTGCACTCTCAGAAACAACTATCTGAAGATGGGAATAAGAAGATGCGTGCAGAATACTGCAAATGACTGTCTTCACTTCAAGAATGGGAGCATGCCAGCAGAGCACATACAAACTTCTTCAGTCCAAAGAATTACACAGAATTAGCATGAAATTCAAGGTCACACTGCAGTACTAAGTACTAGTACCCATTCTGTCTAGAACCCACCATACTATTCTAATCCCACAGCGGCTCTGAAGACAAATTGTTAATGGCAATGCAACTTTGTAAGTCTTGGACTCAAAAAATGCTCAAGTAGAAGTTTGAGACAGGAAAAAGGAGGCACAGAAATAATTTGATCAATAGCTATGCACATTTTTACTACATGTTAGGATAAGTGGGGTCTTCAAGGTTGCTATCAGCTTTATCAGATCCTGTCAGAGATGCTTCTAGCTCTGCCCAGGACTGTGGAGCATTGTTCTTTATTGCCTCTATGAAAAGCTGTGTTTGGTGCTTCAGCCGGTCCAGCTCAGCCTGAGTCACCTGGTTCTGATGAATGAGTTCCTTGGTTTTTAAAGTGATCTCCAGCAATCCCGACCTGCGTAGCACAACAAGTGTATTCTGAAAGCGTCTGCACTTGCTTTGTTGTTGCAAGAGCAGCTCAGGGGTAGTGCAAATCTCTTCTGGTATCAATGGGGGGCTCCACACTGCAGACGGCATTGTAGTCTGTGATGCACTCTCGCTCTCATGAAGTGTGCACTTTGTTGCCTGCAGAGTTCCAAAAGGCAGAAGGGGAGTCAAACCTGGCACTTTCTGAGCATCGCTGGAAACACGATGAAAACCAGGAAGAGCTGAGAGTTTTCCACTTGTAACCAGAGCTGAAGAACTTTGCTGGTTAGAATCCTGAGGGGTCTTAAAGCTAACTGGTAGGTGGGCAAAAGGACTACTAGGCAAGCCTGTGCTCATTAGTACAGGAGAAGTCTCCATCTTGGGTACTTCTGTGCAGAGTCGTTTATGGCAAGTGGTTTCCTGACATTCTTCTAGATCAAAGGAGTGATCTCTTTTGCAGGGCTGTGGCGCAATTTTGGGATAAGAATTCAGGATGGGCAGGTAATTAGTAGAGTCATTTCTCTTTTTCCCAACAGGGTGAGGATTAATGGGAGGTGGGATTGATGGACGAAGAAACACTAGCTGTGGCTGAGCTGGAATCACTTCAAAGGACGGCTGCACAGTCCAAGACTGGAGTTGTGATGAACTGCCCTGAGAAGCACAAACAGGGAAAAACCACAAGTCTTACAAAAGCATTGTAGAAGACAATAAATACAAACTTAAACGAAGTAGGTGGACTGTGCCATTTTTCCATATTTGATATATACTGTCCAATTAATGTGTTATGAAGAGTTTTCTATCAAACTCATCCTTCTCTTTCTCTGACAATGGAGCACAACACTGGAAATAATGCTGTAATCCATAATCCTTTTACTATGCAACAGCAGATATATTTAAAAACAATTCAATCTGAATTTATATATATTTTCCTAAATGAGGATTACAGTGCAAGCTTATATGCTAAAATGTTCATTAAAAAGTTCAACCCAGACTCGGGGTCAAACTACAAGTGCACAGGAAAGCTGAAAAATAATTAAGCTTTGTGGTTATGAGATATATTAAAAGTCAAGGAAAGACTGCACAGACATTTTAGGAACAATTCAGGCTCTTTCTGTTGAAAGGTAGCAACTCAAATCTTCTCAAATCTATTCTAATAGCAAGATTTTGAAATGGTTATTTAAGATACACAACAGCTGTTCAGGAAGTCTTGTAATTTGAAGTACAATACACAGTTTCAGTAAATTTAAAACTATGAAGCAGAAAAAAAAAGCTGAATATCAACCAGTGCAAGGAGAAAAGCCTGCCGTAAGCCCAGAGGAGTTTAACTTTGTACCTCTGGTGAAACAGTGTGCACTGATAAACCTTTTACTTCAAGAACAATGCCCAAGGATTTACTCCCTTCCAAAAGCCATACTCTGGAATATAGGGGAAAACATCAATTTTTACAAGACATTACCTCTTTTTCCTACACTTTACCACAGATCTTCATGAGATCTTCTGGCCAAAAACATGACTACTTTTCTCCACAGATATCAAATGGTCTAGTAAGAGACACTATTTCTTTCTAAAGCAAAATCTCACTTCTTAATATATTTAAGCCATCACCGGTACAATTATACTAATATATTATCAGCTGCTTTTTCAATCCCTTACAACTTGGAACACAACTGGCAGGCCTGCTGAAGGCACAGTTCTCAGCTACCACAAATACATCTTATTATTTTTAGTACCATATTAAGTCATCTGAAATCCATATCCTTTCCAGCAGTCTCCTAAGTTTTAAACTGGCAAACGCTAGCATGCTTTGCTGAAGTCCATTCCCCCAGTAAAGGACTTGGAACTTACCAAAAGCAGGTATTGCCCACTGATTAGGACATTGACACTTGGAGTTTAGATTCAATTACCTACTCTGACACAATGTTTCTTTGGTTCAGTGGCCAAGATGCTTATGAAATAAGGGTACAGAACAGCTACCTGTAAAAATAAATATTACTACCTTAGAAGAAAGAACATGCAAAAGAAAAGTATCTGGAGATGCAGGGAGTGAGGAAGCATCTAAATCTTGTAGCTATACATACACAGGACAGAACACACAGCCTTAAGGAGCAAGGGTTTGGAGCCAGAAGTTGCCATTTACTGCACTGCTGAACAGCACCTAGCACAGCAGAGTCCCGTAATCAATGAGGCCAAAAGAGCTGTGGTAACTGTTCACCTTGCTCTTGGGTTTCTTCCTCTCTCTGTTCTTTCTTCTTTTCCTTCTCACATTCCACTCTGTTCTTGTTCTCCTACTCAAAATGTCATTTTCAGTAGAGAAAGCCACTTTTATTTTACTAACTCTGCAAATTGTTGTGTGTTTCATTGCATTTTTTAAATGAAAGCTATGAAAGCTAACTTCCTGATGTATCAGTGTCACTTGCCTAAAAAGCCTTCCTACTTACTAAAGACTTTCACAAGGCTTACAGAAACCTTACCACAATCAGCACTGTGCTCTAGAGAATTAATCGCCACTTGATTTTTTTTTTTTTAGTAGCATTACTGTTAGCTGTTTACATTCTGAAATTGGGCCAGCAGGTAACCATCACTGTAGAGCATCACAGTGGTTCCAGGACAGAAGGATGATGCTGACTGAAACTGAAACTGGAAGAAATAAACAGCAGTAACTGGATGATGCTTTTTTTTTTTTAGTCCAGCAAGCCCAACTGAGCGCTGTGTTGAAAAGATCATCTTAAAAAGATGACCATCTGAGATAACTAGGCATAATGAAAAGAGGCAGAAAGACATTTCATTATTATTCTGACCTAGACTTGTTGCTTTTCTTTATTGTAGCAAACATTTTTCAATTTGACACTAATGTCTTTAATCATACATAGATATTATGATGTACTGCTCAAGAGAACCAAGTGTGGTCATTTCATCCATCTCCAACTCTTCTTTGCCAAATTTCCTTTTTGCTATACTACCAGGTTTTTTTTAATATATATATATATGTGGTTGGATTTTTTTTTAGTATCTCTCTATATATAAGCTACTTATTATTAGCTGCTGCTTCTTCTTATTTGCAACGCAACGTGGAGTTTAACACTGGAATCAGTGCGGGTAATGTCTTAATTTTTGAGCTCTGGGCCAAAAGCTATCAGCCTTTCGTGAAGCTTGCCTATTCCTGACTTTACATACAAAAACTTCAGCATTTGTTTACACAGTATTTTGTTCACACATCTAGGAATTTGACTACAAAATAAAATTGTTTCTCGCCAAGATAAAGCACGATCTCAGAGAACAGAACCACCTCCCGCACAGCTGCATAATCTGCTAACTAACATTGTATATTAGGTCTTGCTGGTTGTTGTAACAGGTTCAGTAGAAAAAGAATGAGGATCTATATTTTTTTTCTCCTTCCCACTGTATCCTCAAAAGTATTCTAGTAAAAGAAAAAAACACTGAAGAACTTTTGCTCTGCTCCAAAAATGAGTGAGTAGAGAGCAGGAGGTCTAATAATATGACAGTACTTTGGACTTCTCATAACTTCTGTTAAAATCTAAAAGTTTTACAGGGGGTCTCACAGATGTGCTGGAGGAACTATACATTACAAAAATACTGGAGAACATAAATAGGGAATGTAATTGTTGCAATGTGAGCCATCACATGCAATTAAGTGAAACAACTAGAAGTACCACAGCTAGCTTCAGATAAGGATTTAACTTTTTCATTTATAACATTCTGGATTAGTGTTTCCCATTACATATGAAGCACTTCTAGATCCTAAGAATGAGGAAACAAACCTATCATCCTACTCCACCATCTTCATTGAATGAAAAAGACAACAGCAGCTTTCAAAAGCAAATCACCCTTTTCTGTTTAGTCTTTGGTGCTATTTACATAACATTCTTGAAGATGTATTTTGAGGGGATTCCTTTGAGACAAAGAGGTTTAGTAGATGGAGCAGAGTGTCTCCATTTCACATTCCATCTTAGTGATTCCAGTTGCCTCTCAAAAGAACAGAGAATCACGTTAGAACTTCTTAAATTACCAGTTACTTTCCAGACTGCAACAACATTGCAAAATCTTTTTTGAAAGGAAAAACGTTTTTTAAAAAAGTTAAGAACATGCAATATTTTTCAAGATATTATTTCTTCCCTACCTGCTTAACCAACACATTTTTCATAACAACCATAGGAGATAGTGCAGGAAAGGAGCTGCTTGTGGTCTTCGGGCATTGCCAAGGTCCATCCTCTGCATTCCAACACAGCGCATTCAGCACATCCTCCGAATCCGTCTGCTCCATAGCACTTGGGCACTCTGAACTTCCATCTGCCAGATGAGAATTCAGCTGTTAGCTGTTCCACATGCAACATGCATACTACTGCCTTTCAGTTCTAATATTCTGCCTCCTTCAACCAAGTCACAAGGAACGATAAAGTTTAGTTCTGTAATATTAACGAAACTAAATCCACTATGACAGCTGTCAGACAGCCTCTAAGAAAAGGCTTTGTATTTCAGGTCAGTTCTTATAGACATTTTCTCCCCTAAAAATCTATTACTTTTTTGTTCTTTTGTATTTAGTCTCCAAGGGACTACATAGTATCATTAAGGTTGCTCTACAAACTGATACAGGAAAACACTACAGGCTGCAGCATTGCCACATCTGTAGTTTGCGATGTGGGTGTTTCGTGTCTTGAAATTTTCTATGTAAAACCCAGTAAAGCAGGTATCTCTCATAGAAGTGCTTTTTTTCTCGTTCAAAGGTCAATTTTGCAGAGTTTTGCTAAGTACTAAAATGGCACACTGTGTCTATTATTTTACTGATGTTATAACCATTACTCTGGTTTATCAGGCTCTACTGACAATATGGTCAGATCGTAAGAGACACTGGGCAGCATAATCCAACAATTCATTCATCACTGCAAAGAACAAAAAGTAATTTTGACATCTCCACTTCCAGACTCTAAAGTCTGAGATTCTTCTATTAATTCTAAATTCCCATGCCATTCAAATTCACAGGATGAACTTCGTAACTTGGTAATGCTTCACTTAATGTTTCACTTTCACCAAAAGACTCTGGTGGTAGGATGATTGCAGGTGAAACCTATCTTGCATAGAAAGGCCCTCCAAGGTAATGAGACACAAACTGGAAGGGGTTACTCAGATTTGTTACCCATCACCAATTAAAGCACAGCCTCAGCACAGTGACGCACAAAAAAGGTAACAGGGTGATTTTCTAAACCTGAATATCCGGAGTCCTTGTCAGATTCAGCTGCCGCCATACTGAAGCGATGGTTGAAGCTCTTCATTTCTGTCACTTTGCCCAACAAGTCCTCAAGGGTGTCAGTAGATGACTATTTTGTCTGAGTGCTTCCATAGTGCTGCAGGCAGTTTGTAACACCTCTTCCATTGAGGAACTACAAAAACAGTTAAGAACAACAAAGGACTTTATCTGAATCTAAAAAAAGTTCCATCAGTTTAAGACAACAGTGGAGGATAGTTGCATATCTCCTTTTATACTGCCAGTGTGCTAACTGCAGACTTCAAGAAATATCTCAAAATGCTGAAAGAATGAATGGAAAAGCTAATGTATTGGACATGTCTTTCCACCCTAAAAAAGTAAAACAAACTAAAAACTGAAGGCTATTCGTAAACAACATTTATTTCAAGAATTAAAATTACTTGGAGCATTATTTATCTTATGAAAGCTTTGCTGTCCCAAAGGCTGAATTGCAAAACAAGACGGTGGTGCTGGGTGAAGCTCTTACAATAAATACAGCTGAACCTGCAAAGCTGTGGTTTTGCTAACACCGTTTGTTTCATTCTCAAGAGTGGAGTAAGTCATCAGAGAAAAGAATGAGTGATCAGTGAACACACTGGGGGCTAAAGAAATCCATGCTGCTAAAAGAGCAACACATACTGCAATACACTCCTAGGGGACAGTGCCTTAGAAATGCTGACAAGCAGAATGAAAACATTGAAAGGCTGAAACTAAAAACTATGAAAATCAGAAAAATGTAGTAACCTTATGGCTTCCCACACTACATACTTGTCACAACCTTCAGCTGGTTCCTGAGGGGAGGCAGCATCTAGTAAGACTAAGTTTCTGCTTTTCTTAAAGAAGGTAATTGAGAGTTTGGCTAACAGAAAATATTTTCCTATAGAGTAACCTACTGAAGTTATGTCTCAATGTTAAGCTTTATATTTAAATTACAAAAACAGGAACTCAGGAGTCTGCATCATAGTCAGGCCAGCAGTCCATGAGCAGCAGTATCCAGTACAAGCTGCTTCAAATGACATTGCAACAGACATTCTGGAATAATCTACGCCAAAATGCAAGTTTCTTCTTCAGGTCCTGCCAACTTTGTTAGAAGTGTGCTCCAAGCTCCTGAGGCTTAGCACCATTAAATTCTGAAATGGGAATATGACTGTCTATTACAAGAATGATGGAGTAATGGTCAGCAGAAGAGAATTTCCTCAAGTAGCTACTTGCACCACTTTTACTTTCCATCTTCAGTCACACCTGCCTGCCTGCTAACAGGTATGGAACAAACATGGTTACATAAGCACAACCTAGATGCTATCCTTCCAATGGAAGAAGTGGCTTAAGTCCTGATCCACACTTTCATTACTTAGCCCTTTCCAAAACAAATGTATTTTTTTTAGAAAGTGATACGCAGAAATGCTAATCTAAAATAAAAGCCCCAAAACCAAAACCACCTCAAAACAAAAAAAGAAACAGAAAGACGGCTGGAAATAAATAGAGTAAGAACACCTCATCTCCCAGCTTTGCATCAAGTGAGGCTCTGGAAAGGGCTGAGACATCATC
This sequence comes from Callaeas wilsoni, assembly GCA_013398955.1. Taxonomy (NCBI): domain Eukaryota; kingdom Metazoa; phylum Chordata; class Aves; order Passeriformes; family Callaeidae; genus Callaeas; species Callaeas wilsoni. The sequence continues at coordinate 403 of VWPU01011416.1, read as the reverse complement.
TTCTCTCACAGGAAAAAAGCAAAACACCACAACCGAAAATAAACAAACCAGAAGTGCCACTCCCCCGAGGCACGGGCGTGAGAACCCTCCTGCCCATCCCCGGGCCAGAGCCGCCCCCCCGGCCCGGCGGGCAGGACCTCCGGCGCGCACCGCCTTTAAACCGGGCGCCCACGCCGTCGTGCAGGGCCGTCCCTCCCGCTGATCCCACCCAACCGCGTCCCGGGCCCACACGCCAGACTCCTGCGGCACGAGGAGAGCCCGCGCAGGCGGGCCGAGCCACTCGGTTGCCGTGCCCGAGCCGCCGCCCCGCCACACGGCGAGGCGCAGCACGTACAGCACAGTCCGAGGCCCCAGGGCCGCCACCGCTCGCTCGCGGCCGCCGCCTCCCGCCGGGCCGGGCCGG